>AYEL01083904.1:0-51071 GCA_000484575.1 Olivierus martensii
TAGAATGCCTGGCGTTTTTAGGCAAAGTATGAAACGATTAATATTATATATACTTTCCCTAGGCATTGTATATAATACCTAGGCTTTATATAGAATGACAGATGCTATTTAGACAAAGTATTAAAAGAGAGTCATGAAATCAATATATGAAAATACACGAAAGATGTTAAATTAATACTTATTTATGAAAATTAAAAGGAACTTTAAAAATATCAATAATTTTATCAAACAGAATGTAAAATATAATTGATTCTTTATCTCTCAAAAATAAAAATAAAAACTATTTAGGCGTATCTGATGAATTATATTTGGAGCAGATTTTAGGAATATTTTTTAAGTGAGCTGAACATTTTAAAATTGTTTGCATATTTTTCCAGGAAAAATCAAAATCTGTGAAGCTTTTTGTATGATTTATCTTAAAATATTTTTAAACTAATTATTACGATTGGCTATATCTTCATCAATTATCAATAATAACAACAGAACCGTCGATAACATTCCTGGTAAGAACAGAATTAATGATTCACTTGTTGAATATCACATCATTTTAAAAACTAATCACTTGTTATTCTTCAAATTTCATTTATAGTATATAACTCATTTCCTATGGCTAAGATCTTCCGGTCTTATATTTACATTAAAAATGCAAGTTTCATCCACTTCAGTCATAAATCCAAGATCAACTAATTATCTTCTACTATTCATTTAAGGTTTTTCGATATTTTATGGCAACATTCATATATATAGTAGGCATGCTTAATTCAAATTTAAAAAAAATTTAATTAAGCACGCCGTTAATTTATTTTTGTACTCAGAAAATATTTTCAGAATATTAAATAAGAATACATTGGATTCTGCAAAAGTAGTGTTAATTAATTTAAATAGAAATTTTTTCCCCACATGTTCCAAGAAATAAAATAAAATCAATTCATTTACATTGAATTTTTCCAAAAAAAATTTTCTTTTTGTGGATCTTTTAAAAATTAGATGTTCGAAGATTGGGGTGTAAAAGCCCAGCCATAATAGTAAATCTAAACGATTATTCTTCGTTTATTAGTCTTTTCATGATTTCATTTTGCCTCAATACGGGTCAGATTGGTGCAATCGATCCAATCGGCTTAGATCCGGCACTGAGCGAAAGTATTTTATACTTTGCTCAAATAGCATTTGTCATTCTATAAAATACCTAAGCATTACATACAATACCTATGGAAAGTATATATAATATTAATCTTTTCATTCTTTGCCTAAAAACGCCAGGCATTCTATACAATGCCTGCTTTTCATACATTGCCAGTAATATGTAATATGTATACATATTACATATTACTAATGTGTAATATATATATATATATATATGGGAAAAAGTGGTGCAAAATTAAAATTATATTTTTCCCACAGACGCCGAAAACTAGTTACTGTTCTGATATTACACGTTTAAAATCTCTATTCAAACTGGATTTAATTTATTTGTTTATCACAGTATTAAACGAGTTCTAATGAATACGGTGATTGAAGAGGATTTAAATGTCAAAAATACATCAATTTGTTTAAATTGCCTTCTATGAACTTTAATTTCCCGGAAGCATTTTAACCGTTTAAGTGTAAATGTCTCCAGGAAATTATTCTATTACTGTATTGTTAAATATATATTTTATCCAGTATAATATAATCTTAGTTATGTTTGTCAGATTTTGCCATTATATCCATCCAACAAGTAGTTCAATTCTACTAAAAAGAAAAAAAAATCAATTATTATTCGGTTTTAATACTATTTTGAATTTTTTTAATAAAAACTGGTTAAAATTCAAGTAATTGTAATATTATAAATAAATAATTTATCATATTAATATTTTAGTTATTTATTTTGTTAATATAAATATTTTCTATGACGATTTTTTCATAAAGGTATCAGAAAGTATCAAAAGTAATTTTTATAATAGATATATCTTAAAAATGAAATATTTGTCTTATAAAATTAATTTTAATATATATTTTTCCTTCTGAAAGCATATTTTATGTCAGATTTTCTAATTCTCTTGTTAGAATCTAAAATGTAATTATAAAATTAGATCAAGAAAACTTAGATCCAAGGGCTTAGATCTGTATATCTTTTTGATTTATATTTTTCTATTGAAAAATATATAAAGCAATTAGCTCGCATCATTATAAATATAGGTAATTGAATCATTTCATAAAGACTTCATAACAAAATAAATGAACAATTTTTCATATAAAAAAAAAGGAAATTCCAAAACAAAATAATAGTTTCAAAAATATTTTTTTAAATGCCATTCAAATTTAAATATCATCAAGTCATCATGTACAAGTCTCTCTAAATAAAGAAGCTGTTGAATTTTAATTCAACGTAGTCTCGTCACCGTTGTTGAATCCACTCGTTACTCATCCTTACCTGTAACGCGCCGTTTACCGTTCTAGGCCAAACGCCTATCATATCGACACTGGTCCCGTATAGCCGCGACCATCCACACAACTGTTCTTCTAAAAGAAAAAGGTTTAATAATTCTCTGATGCGAAACGACAATTATCTTTTGGGATAATTGATGGGAAATCGTGATTAATCCTTTTTAATCATTTCCATTTCGAAATGGAAAAGGGGTAGAATATATGAATTTGATTTGCCTTTTTCCATCCGTCAGCACGATAGCGAGCTTATTTATTATCTGACTTGGATAAAATACAGCATGATATACAGTTTACATTACTTTTCCAGCCATTATATGTATTTAAGTTTGCGACCACTGGGATAAAAGATAATAATTCTATATTGTTAAACAATATTCAGTTATTCTTCTAGATATGAAAAGGATAATCCAATATTATTATTTATTAATAATAAATTGTTATTACCAGCAATACATTGATCCAAAATTAATAATTCATTTTCTTAACTTTTTAATAATTTTTGAAGCAATTTCTTGCTTATTTTCAATTTTATGGTTTGTCTTGCGTTTAAATTAGTTATTCATTTCACAATATCAGACATTTTTTCATTGTTATGATCAATATTTATATTGTATAATCATTCACTGCTTTTGAACTCGATATCCAATCCTATCAGTGGAATTTTCTCTTCAATGTTACTTTTAAATACAATACATTTAAAATAATACAAAAGTGAATTTGGATCATAAATCCTTCATCTACGGTTATTAGAAGAATGCATTACAGGAATACCTCGATTATCGCGGTTATTGTTGCCACGAAAAATACCGCAATAATCAATTAAAAATTATATAAATTTTAATTTTATAAGTTTAAATTTTATATACTTAGGTATGTATCAAATATATTTATACATACCAGCGAGTCCAGTTTAATTAAAAATAGCTTATAATAAAAATGTTATCATTACTTGCGTAAAAACAAAAGACGATCAATAGGAACAAAAGAAATGATGAAAGAGATATTTCAAGGAATTCAAAAATGGCGATGAGATATCAATCTTCAATAGTCAGTATTTAATCAATAATGCAAGCGTGCATTCATGCAATAAATACTCATGTGACAGACAGTTCATCAGCCGTCAGTAGACTAGCTCAATGTCAGTCGCTACATCACGCTTGCTTGTTAGCCACATTAAAAGGATATTAGAGATTTAAATGTTTTAATTATCATATTAGAGCCTATTATCCGATCGCTTATTAGCTTCACCTCTTAATATTTAATAGATTAAATATATATTGGAACGGCACTTACTAAAAAAAAAAAAAAAAAGGAAAAATATAAAGGAAAAAAAAAAAAAAAAAAAAAAAAAAAAAAAAAAAAAAAAAAAAAAGGGAAAAATATAAAGGATGGAGTCAATAATTTTCGAGTGCTTACCTTTCAACTGCAACAAAGATTATAAATCTATTTCTGTTCAACTGACTCGCTTGTATTTGGAGAGGTTTGCCGTTATTCAATACGCCAGAAGGCAACCAAGCTCACTGAACAACTTGATCATTTAATGACATCTTGTCAATTTGGGACGGGAGAGAAGGGGGGAAAGCGAATTTAAGTGACGTTTGACAAATTCTAGAAGCAACACAACCAATGTCGGGAAATGTTAAAGGGGAAAACAGTTTTTGTAATGACTTTTTTTACATTAATTTTCAAAGTCGTGTATTCCCGCAGCAGATTCTAGATTAAATTAATTTTTTTTTCTTTTATGATTTAGGAAAGAAATCGAATTTTTATTAGTTGGCATTAGTCTAGGTGATTCGATCGATTTCTTTCTATATATATATTGTATTTAAACATGGCTTTTCAGTTATTCCCAGCAGGGCCTGTATATGTTTGCTATATGATATGCATTTTGCGTATGAATAAGTCTTCTTGAAAAGAATTTAAATTAATTTTTAAATCGTTTCTTTTTCGGTTACAATCGTATGAATAGAAGCTATATTGAAAATTTGTCATCAAATTGCTATTAAGGATGACATTAATGGATGGTGCTTATCGGGAATTATGAATAATTGTCAGCCACTCAAATTAAAAAAACAGAAAGAAAGGAAGTGTACATCTTTGAAGAAAAGGAAATATATATATATAGTATTGGTTTAAAAACAGATAAAAATATTTAATTAATAACAAAATCAACCGAGCGATGTTTTTATTTGAAAAATGAAAAATTCCAAACAAAAAACCGAAGATTTTTAAAGGATTACCAATTACAAATGATTCTTTTTTTTTATACTTTTTTAATAATACGAAAATTAATATTGATGTCGGACTGAAATTACTTTTTCTCTAGATAGATCTAAACCAATTTTTATTTGATTTTTGGAGAGACCACATTTGCGAAGTAAAATGCAGCGGCGCATGACCTAACGATAATGGAAATTCCAAGTGTGTTTTTTTACATGAAGGCCATATAGAATATTTTATTTTATTTTATTTTATTATTCATTTGCAAAAATTTTAAATCTAAAAAGTGAATCTCTTACATTCTAAAAGAAGAGTTTTAAATCCGTATAAACGAATTAAATTCTGTATCATTCTAACAACAAAAAACTGTGTAAGATCTTCAGAAACTCATTTTTTAGTAATTAATAATATAAAATAAATCCTGTATTAAAAGAAAAAAAATGTCATATTTATGACAGTTTTTTTATATAAAAATAAACATTTCATACTATTAATTTTACATTAAAAAGCTTATTTTTTCTTGACAAAATAATAAATTTTTTATCGTCTACTTAAGGATAATTATAGCTTATTTTTATCTGGATGAAACATATCTGTTTTAACATTTTTTTAGCATATTTTTCAACTAACAGAATTTAAAATAAAATTTTAAAAAATTATCATTTTTTTTTATATTCTTAATTTTAAATTTTTTTTTTCATTGCCTGAAGTATAGAAAATAAAAACTATAAAAAAATCCATCTATATAAAAGTTTAAGGTGATGTAAGCAAAAATATTTATTTCTAGATTCAATTACCGCACTTTATTTTTTCTAAAATTATTTTCATTTTATGTGTAATTAAACAGCATGAAGTTATGTGCTTTAGATAATATTTTTTGCTTAGATCTCGACATAGTTTCTGTTCATCTTTGCGAAACTTAACTGAAACGACATCTCGTTCCAATAGTCTGCTATCGAAATGACTTACTGCCATCGGATCGATCATAAACACTTTTATCAAATAGATCGAAGTTTTGAAATAGGTAAAGGATTCTTTCCCACCCATCTGTTTCGTGTCAATATGTTATATCGTTCTAAGAGGGCAAAACTAGTAGAGTATGTAACATGATTCTCAATATATGAGCCATACTTGTCAGGCTTCAGTGAAAACTTCGACCACATTATATCTTAGTCGGTATCGTGTTCTGCAGCATTATAATCTATCCGACAGAGCTCCATTAGCATCATACAACCCCATTCTTTATCGCAAGTGATCATTATTCTGACAAAGTAGAAGATCAACTTTCTTGATCAGAAATATGTCAAAACAAAAATGGTGTATTCTTTAACTTTTTATATATTTATTCAAAAAATGAATGTATGTATGTATGTATGTATCATATGTGTGCCAAAAAATACTTTATTTTAATTCATACAACATAAAAATTTACGACGTAGGAAAATTTCGATCTTTTTCCTTCTATAAATTGTACTAAATTTTTTTTTCTTCATATTTTTATGTACCATTAATTATTTCTTATTGTCAATGAACTTTAAAATTTCGAATTCAGATTTAATTCTGTTCGAACCTTCAGGCATATACACTATAACCCACTTAAATAAGTACAATATTCTTAAATGACGTTTAATATTAATCAGATAAAATATAATTTTCACTCATTTTCTTTTCTAAATCTTCTAATGATATAACAGGCTATCATGTTCATATAATATTTTTAGGCATTTCGATTTACAAATATTTAATTATAAATAAGGTAACTCAACAAACTGTATATGAACTGTGGAAACAATCAAAATTTCCTATATTTTATATAAAAACTAAATTTTTATATACATCTTTTATTAATTCAAAATACGTTAAATTCTAAATATATATTATATATTATAAAATTCATCCTATAAAATGAATTGTTAAAATTAGAAGTTCATCCTCTAAAGCCGAAGTTCCCAACATGGGGTGCACGCCCCACAGGGAGAAATTTGATTTTTAAGGGGGCAATCCCAGAATGAGTTATTAACAATGAGTTTTTTGCACTTCTTATGGTTCTAGGTGTCTCATATACAGTATATAAATATATATTGTGACATACACATTTTTAAATAAAAATCAGAATGTGTACGGCAATTTTGAAACTTTATTTGCTGTTTTTTCATATTATTTTTTTAATAATCTTTTAATGATTTCTTCTTCAGTACTTCAACTGTCCTTTCATTCTTTTATTTTTGTCTTTCATGGATGCCATGTTCTTTGGAAGCTTGTTTAGACCAAGTTAATAGCCTTTTAGCCTTCCTCCAGATGGATAAGAGTTTACTTTTTGAATAATAAAAATTATATGTCACGAAAGGCATCAGGATTTTAGAGATGCTTAGGTGGGGTATGGCCCAAAAAAGGTTGGTAACCACTACTCTAAAGTTTCAGGTTTCATCTATAACGGAACAATGTGTTATCCCACGCTTAATGAGAAGTTTTAACATTCTAAAAAATATTGGAAGCACTATATAAATGTAAACATTCGAATAAATCATCTGAAGAGTTAGATTCTATTATTTTTCTCCTTAATGATCATTAAATCATATTTAATTATTTACAAAAACTGAACAGTTGTAAGTTCGTAAGAAACTGTTATCGGTGAAATACCATGATGTTCTATGGACTGTATTATTGAATATTTTTTTTTTAAATATATTACATATAAAATTTAAATGTCGCGTTTTATGTAAAATAGAGAATAATGTTATGCATTTACATGAAAGATATAAGTATAAATCATTTGAAAAGTATTAATCATAAATAAAAAAATAAAGTGCTAAAGTTGAATTATATAAATCGTGTGTTCTTTCAGATCTGAAGCGTAATTAATTCATCTTAAAAAAAAAACAGTTTCCTTTTTCTCTTCTAAATTAAAAGTAGATATAATCAATTATTTAATGGTTAATTTAATTATTTTTGATTTTGGGCAAATTCTTTATGTCATTTATCAAGAAAATATTATTTTATCTTTGCAAATAACAGTTTATATCTCAAATTTAGAAAATTTTCTATTACGCTATCGATTTTATTTTTATAGCTAAAATTTATGTTATCGATCCAATACTTTGATTGAAATTGTTAGATATTTAGGAATCATCATCTAAATTTTTATTTTAAAAAAAATTTACTGTTTGCTCACTATTATTTATAGAAAGAAAATATATTCGAATGTAAATCAACAGGATTTTATGGCGAGTATGGAATGAGAAACTATTTTCCTAATGAAAAAATAAGTTTTTATTTTAATTGCAACAGATTACATGCTAGATAAGGATGAAATTTTCCTATAACCTATTTTCATTATAATATAAGTATTGTAAATTATTTAAATGTACATAGTAATATATTACTAATTTATTCATGAAATCTGAAATTTTAAAATAAAAAGGGGGTGAAAAGTTGGACTTCGAGCGTGATGAAAATAATTAAAAGAAAACTAGATATATTTTTAAGTTATATATACTGTACTGTATATTTTATACAGAATAAATATAGAAATTAACTTTTTAAAACTTTATACTTTATGTTATTATAATAGAAAAACGAAGATTAAAAGTGTAAGTATTTTAATGCAATCAAATAATTGTAATTTATTTAAAATTCATAAAAAGCTATTAAGTAAAAATAGCAGTTTTCTGATTTGGATATTAAATATTTTTTTAAACAGTCCAGTTTTAATAGAAATATTTTTCTTAATGTTTCATTTACTAATTTTAATTCCATTATACATAACAATAGGCCTATTCTTTCTCATATTGCTCTAGAACAGTGGTTCCCAACGTGGGGCAATTCGAAAATGAATTATTAACAGTGAATTTTTTGTATTTCTTATGGTTCTAAGATCCTCATGTATAATATATAAATATATATTGTGACATATACATTTTTAAAATTAAAATCAGAATGGAGGTTTTAAAACTTTATTTGCTGTTTTTTTTCATGTCACTTCATATTATTTTTTTAAATAATTTTTTTAATAATTTATTCCTCAGTACTTTAACTGTCCTTTAGTTCTTTTATTTTTTTCTTTCATGGATGCCGTGTTCTTTGGAACAAGTTAAGGCCTTTTAGGCTTTCTCCACGTGAATAGAAGTTCACTTGAATATTAAAAATTATATTTCACAGGGGGTATCAGGATTTCAGAAATTCTTAGGTGGGGCATGGCCCAAAAAAAGTTGGGAACCACTTCTCTAGAAATATTGTATATTATTTAAAATTCCAAGAAAATTTAAAATTTTTGTCTTAAAAATTTTTCATAAATTATTTATATAAAAGTCAATAGAACAAATAATATATATATATATATTTGAAATTGAAAATAGCCAAAAAATAAATATGACCACGAATTTTAAAAAATGTAATTAATTTTAGCAATATTTTAATTTTTGTTTTTATTACGCGATATTTTATTTATATAGTTTTAGTGTGCAACCAATAGTAGAAGTAATATATTTATTATTATTTTTTTTTTCAGATTGGATCGATGATATTTTAAAATTTATGACGCCAAAATTTATTTCTTGTAAAGTTTTGTAACAGAAACACTTTGGCAATATGGGGAAGTTTATCTAGTAATTAATATTTTAAATTAATTTATTTTTATCTAACGAAATAATTTTTAAACTTTCGTTTAACGCTATATACAGCAAACGAAAATATTATTTAATTAAAAATTTTATATTAATTATTAAAAAAAATTTTATAATTTTACTTATTATTAATTTGAAATATTTATAAACTTATTTCTCTATTTAACTTTATTTATTTTTATCTTTTTATATAGATTAAATTTTATATGTTAAAGTTGTTCATTGATATATAGGATTCTAATTAGATTAAATTACATTACTCAATTTATTTATTGAAAATAAATATTAATATACATAATAGACATCTTATAAAAACTGATTAGATAAAATATAAAAGTATTTTTAGCAATAAACTAAAAATAAATGTGTAGAAGTACTGTATAGATAAATCAGAATAGAAAGATTAATGTGAAACTTTAAATATAGATAATTTATTATAGTACTTATTAATTTTCGAATGATTAAAATAACCTTCTGAAAAATATCAATAGAGTCTATTTTCTTCATTTTTTTTTCAAGAATATTTAACTGATACCGACTAACTTTGACCTTTAATATGTTGATGGATTTAGCTTTCTTGCAGAGTAGATTTTTATACGATGGCAATTTTTGGTTATTTTTCTCGTTTCAATCAAAACTACATTTGAAGAATGAAAGTTAGAATTTTTTCGTGCAACATTCTATTTTATTCTAATAGCATACGATCAACCGAAAAGACTTTCAGTTTTATATAACGTTCTGATTTTGTTAACATCAAACTAATTTTTCATGTCTCTTATTTTATTATTTAACTTAATTATATTTTGGTGATAAACACTAAACCTGAAATTTCTACCTTCTGGTTTCAGTTTCTATCATATCAATGGATATAATTCATAACTTCAGCAATCAAAACAATCACAAAAGTGATTGTTTTGATTGCTGAAGTTGGTTGCTGAAGTTATATTAAGTGCTGTATAAATTTGTTACGTGAAATAGTTACACCTTAAAGTAAAAATTTTAAAAATTTAATTTTATAATTCTATTTAATAATAATATTATACTTATACTACATTAGATTCTGTCGATATATCGTAAGGAGCAAATTTATGTCATTAGCATTTTATTTTTAAACTTTGTCGTTAACAACTTTTGAAACACTTTTTAAGCATTTCCTTATACCTAAACATTAGAACTGAATGTGTAGACAGATGCTATAACATTTTTTTTTTTTTTTAATAACGATAAGTCTCTCATAACTGTAATCGGTATATAGCACTTTTATAGCGACTTACACTTATAACAGATTCTAGCACATACATCTTCCTGTGGCTTGTATATGACATGACTATTTCTGCGACTTCTTTGACCCTGTCATTATTGTTTTCAAGGTTGTCTGACGTGATGGTGTTTCTGATCTTTTATGGCCTCGTCAATTCCTAAGTTTATGATTTATTGAAGTGTCTTTTGACATCAATATGAATGATCAGGAGGATTTGTCTCTTAAAATATAACTTAAATCTATAATTGACTATTAAACAAGTCTCCATCTCACCTTAATAGAATGACTCGACATATGGAACATACGTCACCCGACAATCAAATTTCTCTGAAAATGGAAATTATGCATCCTAGATTCATTCTGATGCATAGCTACGATAGAATGTTCAAATAATGATATCTAAAAATTGGAAATTTATAGAAAATAAATGAACTATTTAAAAAAATTAGTCATAAAATATTCATAATATCTAATAAGATAAAAAATAAAATAAAACTTTAGTTATTGTGTTGTGGTTTAGAAGATAAGAAATCAAGAAGCAATTTTAACAATTTAAAATTCTGAGATCTTGTCTAGAGATTCGATAAATAAATCAACATAATATTAACCTTATATTAAGGTGAAAATATCTGTTTTTTATTATTTTGACTTATTGAATTCTATCGGAATAAATCATTCAGAATTCGATTATCCTAGTACAAAAAAAAAACTATGTAAAGTTCTCCGATAGCAAATAAAAAAATAAAAAATAAACGACATTTTGATTTTACTTTTAGATAAATAAATCTCTTTTTTTATTTGAAAATAAAATAAAAAAAAAAGTGTATTCTTTAGCATTCAATGTTTTGCAAACATTTTATTATTCTTTACTTTAAAATTATTTTTAACTTTTCTTTTTTTTTCCCTCTCTGAAAGCAATCTTTCCATCTATTTATTTGTTCGTTAATCTGAGAGAAAACTTTTTAAAATCGACTCTTAATGTAGTTTAATTCTTGTACGAAGATTAATAAAGTTGCAATAAAGTCTAAAATTATCATAAAATATTGAAAATTTAATATTTATTATAGATGCACGATTTTTATAGGACTGTCTAATTAAGCTTAAATGGATTTGATCACTTTACAAAAAGAAATAAAATAAATCTTTATGAAAATGGAAAAATCTATTAAAAAGCATCTAAAATACGAAAATGGATAAGTCAATAAGAATATCGAAGAACGGATGTTCGCATTTATGATAGTAAACAATAAATTTATTTATTGTTTACTATCAGAATAGAGTTATAATAGCCTACATGTGAAGGATACATGAATAGGATATTTTATTTTTATCTACCATTTTATAATAGATAATAGCCATATAAAAAATAACAGCATTCTTTTATAATACGTACAACTTTTTACAATCTATATAATCTCTGCCAAAGGTTCAAAAAGAAATTCCGATGGCTATTTTTATTTCGATCCACCCTCTCAAAATAATATAACAGTATACTAAAATTATCATCAATTTTTCTTTAGAAATATTTTTACTACAAAATCTATTCTAGTTACTGTAAGTAATGTTAAGTATAGTGTTGCTATATTTATAATGTAAGTAACATGAAGCACTGTGAAGAAAGCCTGCTTATTAATCAATCACGCTAAGATATTTTCAATTAGCGTGATGAAAAATATAATTTCAATCAGTTTTTTTTCTTTAAATAAAGTTTCAAAATACAGAAATCTGCAAACGAAGCGAGTGATCATCAAAATTTGGCAGTAAACAAATATTTTTAAGTGAGCATAGCTTAATATTCTAATGGCCATTTTAAACATTTGTAAATTTATATTTTATATATTTTATCTTATACAGTATTTAGTATGTATAACAATTTTCGGCATATCAATGCTTTCTGTTCAAAAAAACAGGTTGTTCCAGTTATACAGTAACCCCTCGTTTAACGCGGTTAATTGGTTCCACAGTTGCTTCGCGTTATACGAGACTCACATTACATATTAAAAAAAAGAGGATTAGATTCTGACGCCTTTATTGCTTTTAATTACAAAAATAAAATAAAATATGAAATAAGAAAATTTTTTATTTAAATCAGATAATTCGTGTAACTTAAGAAAACATAAAAAACTTAATATGAAATTATAAAAATTAAAAATTGTACTTGCATTTCATTGCACATAACCCATTAATTTATTACAGATAGAATAGAAAGCATTTTTAATCCTCACCGCTGTCTACGAGAATAAAATTTGTAAACCGCTTTGTGTGAGTACCGCGTTAAACGAGGGCTTAATGTACTTATTTTATATTAAATCATAATTTTAATTTTCTGAAAATATTCCATCTTGTTCAGTAAACTTTCATTGTTTAATAAACAATAAACAATAATTTTTTTGCACAAAGTATTTTTAATTTTTTACTTTAAATTAAAAATACTTTAGATTTTAAATTATTTAGATTTTTTGCATAAATTTATTTCGTCTTTTTTATTTTTTATCTATCGTATAATTTTCACTTTCCTTAAAAAACAAAAGAAAATGATGATTATAGTCCTTATGATATTATTGGTTTACGATTTTTCACGAACACACACAGATCAATAACAACATAACTTATTAACTTCTGCATCAATTCTGCTATTTTATAAAATTAATAATAAAGTTCTACCATTGAAGATAATTTTAATGTTATATTTTTTTAATTCCCTATCTTAGGGTATTCAAAAATGGTGCACGATCAAACTTTTACAAAATAATATGCCATAAAGAAAATAATAATAATTTAATAGAATTTTATGAAATTCAGTCATTCCGTTGAAGATGACCCGAGGATATACATTTTAATTTTGCATCTTTAATTATTCTAATATAGCGGACATGTAATGAAACTAGTAGAATTACATATTACTGTAGTGCAAATTACAGCTATACGGTATTAACAAGCGGTTTATTTAAATAAATAGAATTCAGAAAATTAATAATCAAAACAATGACATTCTTGTATAAATTCCTCTTTATGAATAGATATTATACGCCAAAAAAATATATATTTTTTTTATATATAAAATTCTACTTCAGATCAGCTATATATATTATTTTCTATTGTTCATATTTTTCTATAAATATTTTAGTTTTCATTGATCAGCATTATAATCTCAACATAGTAAACTTGAAGTTTTATAATCCTTGTTTTCGAAATAAGCCCTTATAAGTTTTACACTGATTTTCATCAGAAAGATATTAAGTAGAGGATATTTCTACCATAGAATGATAATTCTCGTGAGAAAAAATCGATTAAAGAGTTAAATAATGTGGATTAAAAGGTCAAGTTCTGATCATCTGAAATATTAAAGAACTAGGAATCGATTCCAGTTTCTTCAGGTGGCAAACTAGAGTAATTATAAATGACTTTCGACCAACTATTATTTTTGCTTAATAAAACATTTCCTAAATTTCTAATTTATATCCTTATCCATCACGTATGCAGACAATTGAAATTTATAAAAAGAAAATTATATTTTGTATAAAGTGTATTAATTTTAAAAGATACAAAAGTGTATTTATCATCACTTCCAAATAATAATTTTTAGTGCAGTGATCATCACTTTGCTATCATACTTTCAGTCTGTGCATTGAACAAAAATAGTATCAAAAGATTCCATTTTAATAAATAGATGAAATTTTCAATAATCATGTTTTTTATTTAACATTAAAGTTTCTTAATGCTGCTGTTAAAATACATTCTATACCTTTAACACGTAACAAAAGAAACTAGCGAAACATGCGATAGCAGCAAAATTTTAAGAAAGTAAATTACTGTAAACAGGATATTAAAGCCTACTTTTTGCAAATGATCCATTACAACCATTCGCTTCTTGAATCAGAATAACGTCTTCGGGAAATAACACTTTTATAAAATAACGTAACACTGATGAACTGTGCCATCTTCGATAATGACAGTCAGCTCTATCGAAGGTAAAATTCCCAGTTTGAATTTACTTAAGAAAAACAAAAAAAACTACGATATAAATGCAGTGATAATAAATGTAAAATAGTACTATACTAAACATTAAGTTTGACGAAGTTATTTAAGTTAGTTACGATTGATTATTTTAGTAATGGTATAATATTTAAAGAAAATAAGAAAATATATTCTAATATTCTTATAGATCAGTAGTTCTCAACCACTGTGCCGTGGCAAACTAGTGTGATCCCAAACCTTTGACAGTGTGCTGAGAAAAATTAAGAATGAATTGTATGTATGCATAAGAATTGTATGTATATAATTGTATGAATTATATATTATATTATTAATAATCAAACGTGGCTGGCTGGCTGGCTGGTTGTCTCTTTTTCCGTTGAACTACTGTACCGATTTCTATAAATAGGGTATCTTTAGAAAGGTCTAATTTTTGGATGTCTGCGACAGCCCAAATTATTTGTTCTTATTAATAATTTAAATATTAAAGAATAGAAATTGCATTGAAATTGTAGTTGCTCTAAAAAGACAGAATTCGCAGATGGCGCTGTAACGTAATAATGGATCATTTTACGATTCCCTCATCGATGGATTCCCTACACGAATTCGGAGGTGTTTTTCGTCGTTATATCCAGTATCTTGGATCCCCCTACACGAATTCGAAAGTGTTTTTGTCGTTATATACGATATTATTAGATTAAATCACAAGTTTATATTTCCGCTCATTTATATGAGCGGGTAATTTCTAGTATATATTACAGTGAAACGTGATTGACTGGATATCCTTTTTGTAGTCGAACTACTATACCGATTCCTATAAGTAGGCGAATTTCTGCGACAGCCAAAATTATGTCGTTATTCGTAATTTAAAAATTAAGGAATAAAAATTAAATTAAAAGTATAGTTTCTTTAAAAAAGATAAAATCTGCAGGTGGCGCTATAGCGCCACCTGCAGATTTTATCTTTTTTAAAGAAACTATAATTGGGCGGTCCTTAATAAGTTATAACTTAATAAGGACCGCCATTTAATAATCTCGTAAGTGTATGTCTGTAATCTGAATGTAATAAATTTAAGAATAAATACAATAAATAATCTGTTAATAATTTAGATTTAATGAATTTTTATTATTTAAAATATTTAGGTGTGCCGTCAAATTTTAAAATATTTAAATGTGTTCCTCAAAAATTCATTAAATCTAAATTATTATTTAAAATATTTAGGTGTGCCGTCAAATTTTTAAATGTGTTCCTCAATAGAAAAAAAGCTTGAGAACCACTGTTAAAGATATTCATACAGAAAACTTTTCTTTCGAGCATCAGCTGGTGAAAGAGTTAATAAAAAACAAGCGACGTGCTGCTAATTCACGTCAAAACGGATATAAATAGGCTATATCAGATTATTACCTCAACTTAGATATTTTCTCTATTACACTGTAAATTTTTGTCAAAAAATTTTATATCGATTTTATTAAACTCGATATAACATACGTATATATCAAATTCACTCAAACGTAACAAATATAAATCGTAGAATTAGTAAGACTTCAATTTTATAAATATTGTATATTACTGTATATAATTTTATTTAATATTTTGATCTATATTAATATTAAAAATCTTTTGTTGATAATTATTTTTACTTTATGATTATACTGATCTATTAATTTATCGAGCTTATGATGCAACAAGATTAAATTAAGTAGGCTATTAGAGAAATTTTGTATAGTAATCCCTTGTTTAACGCGGTTTACAAATTTTATTCTCGAAGACAGCGATGAGGATTAAAAGTGCTTTCTATTCCATCTGTAGTAAATTAATGGGTTACGTGTAATGCAATGCAAGTACAATTTTTATGCTTTTTTTTTTGTTAAGTTACACGAATTATCTGATTTAAATAAAAAATTTTCTTATTGCATATTTTATTTTGTTTTTGTAATTAAAAACAGAAAAGGCTTCAGAACCTAACCGTCTTTTTTTTTGTAATGTGAGTCTCGTATAACGCGAAGTTTCTGTGGAAGCAATTAACCGCGTTAAACGAGGGATTACTGTACATCGAATAAATTTGAATACAGTACTGTATAGAAAACTTTCGTAAATTTTTTAATCAATTATTTTAAAATTACATAAGTATAGCCTATTTTTTATGTCCAAAAATGTAAGCTCCACATTTTTTAGCCTATTTTTGTTCAAAAATGTGAGCTCTTCACATTTTTTAGCCTATTTTTTATGTCCAAAAATGTGAGCTCCACATTTTTTTTTTACTCAGTTAAATAATCAAAATTATTTTATCATCTTAAATTTTTAATTTTATAAATCAATATTTTCTGTGTAAACAAAGAATTCGATAAAAAAATAAACAGAAGTTTCTGTATTATATTTTTCAATGCATAATATATGATAGATTAAAAAAAACACTTTTGAAACAAAATGAAGAAAGGCTATAGATCACATTAAAAGATCGCGTGATCTATATAGCTCCTTATATTTTGACATAGTATGTCATCGGAAGTTTCGTAGAAGTAATGTCTTATTGTCTCTGGACCCAATAATTCAAAGATTAAAGAGGCAGAACCTCTTGATAAAAAGAAGAATTTTAAGCATATTGTCTATCTTTCTGATCTTTTAAGTCTGAAGAAAATCTTTTCAGTCAGAATGTTGTGTAATGTTAAAAGATCCAAGTCTTTACGTTGGAAAAAAATTCTCCAAAGTAAATTTCCTTAGGATATTATTAGGATTAACAAACTGTTGATATCGATATTTCGATTTTGTAATCTATTTTATGATCTTAAAGAATATTTTCTTTAAGGCATCGCAGATATTTTTTTTTTAGAAAAAAAAAATTATAATGTATATTTATATACAAAGAACCATTTTTATAAACTGTATACAGTATAGATTTTCTCAAATTAAAAAAAAAAAAAATTTATTGATTCTTAATGTAAATTTGCAGAATTCTTTCTTGAATTATTTAAATAATATGTAATAAAATAAAGGAATTATTTGGTTCCTATTTGTATCAATAAAATGATCTATCTGAAAATTATATTCTGCATTTTGATATTTTACGTTAGAAATTAAAAATATATTATGCCATGTAAATATTTACTGAACAAAAATTTTATAGAAGTCTTTTTATTCCTATATAACACGGTACTTCTACAAAACGGTTTTCTTTAACACGATTAAAAAATCGTGGCAATCCTTGCACAATACGGTACTTTTAGAATGTTTTCGTTCTAACACGGTTTTTAGAATTTACGGTAAACATTAATTTCGTATAACACGGTTTCGTACTACACGAAACCGTGTAGTACGTAAACGTTCAATTTTTAATCTATCATATATTATGCATTGTTTTTTATAGGAAACTAACTACCGTGTTATATAAAACGTTCAAAAGTTTTTTTAATCTATCATATATTATGCATTGTTTTTTATAGGAAACTAACTACCGTGTTATATGAGGCTTACTTGTACAGTATAAATAATTTCATAAAATTATTTTTCTTTACGTAAGACACTCTATGTTGTTCGAATAATAACACACATTACACTTACTTGTTAGATAGTATTTTAGTTGCAAATAAATTTATTTCATTTTAGGAATTACATATGATTTATAGTTTAATATGTTATTCGAATAATACTATCTAACAAGTAAGTGTAATGTGTGTTATTTTAGTTGCAAATAAATTTATTTCATTTTAGGAATTACATATGATTTATAGTTTAAACTTGTGTTTTTTTCATAATATGCTTAAATTTTTAGTAAGATTTAATTATATTTTTTAAACAGTTTAATATATCGCATGTTAAGCAATAAAAATTTAGAAAATTTATCGAGAATTTGTTAATTCGCAGTAAATTTTATGTTTTCTTCATAATATGCTTAAATTTTTAGTAAGATTTCATTATATTTTTTAAACAGTTTAATATATCGGATGTTAAGCAATAAAAATTTAGAAAATTTATCGAGAATTTGTTAATTCGCAGTAAATTTATACTAAGATAGTTTCAAATTTTGAGAAATAAATCTTGGAACTGGTAGCAAATATAAGTCTAAGCATTTATTTCAGTTAAAGAATTCGACTGATTAAAGGCTGATTCATACTAAACATCACATACACGGATCGTCACCGACCTAAATTCTCGACGAGAATACTTTTAAGTGTTTAAGGTGTACATATAGTGTGAATCGGTCTTTAAGGCTGATTCACACTACCATAAAACACTGTAAAACATTTAAAAACACTTAAAAATATTCTTGGTTGTTGTTTTATGCTGTTTTACTGTAGTATACATAGTGTGAATCAGCCTTAATTAGACTGAACCTAAAATATAGCATAAATAAAATAAGATCAGCTTTGAATTGTTTATAAGGAAATTTCATATTGTACGATAATGCTTTTCTTTGAAAATGTTCATATAGAAGTTCGAATATTGTTAGATAATATACATCTTATTTATCTATTAGAATTATAATTATGTAGTATGAATAAATAATAATTATTTTTTGTAATTTATGACGATTAAACTTTAATTATTTATAAATAGTAAAAATAATACGCTAACTGTATTATGTGTCGAAACAGCATTAGCCATCAATCCAATATATACATAAAATTGCTAATCTGAAATATGATATTTTGTTTTTATTTCACGGCATGACGTTATGATTTGCAAAATATTCAAAGTAAAATATAAATTCACAATAAATTTGTTTATAATATGAGAGGAGGAAATATAGAAGAGAAATTTCACAAGATAGAGTTAGAATGGCTCCTTTGTCGATAGTTTAAGGTAATAAATCACATCTACTTGTGTACCAGCTTCATCCAGCAACGAAAAGTTTACAATAAACTGGTTTTGTTTGGAAGCGAACCCATCTTTGAAATATATAGAGCTATATATCATTTGATCCTATAATAGGTCTAAAAGTCTACAAGGACTCTAAGAACTGTTTTTGAATTCTAATTTCATTTATAAAGGAAATGAATAAAATGTCACGAATGACCTTCAACTCGACAATCGATTTTTTGCTGTCACTCGTGCATAAAAAGATAAATAAATCACTTTTAACGTTAATAAGTCTAAAGAAATTCTCAATTCAAACTAGATCAAAATGAAATATTCTTTCTTAAATTATCATAAAGTTAGTTTACTAACAATAATATCGATTAAAAGTATTTTAAGACCAAGTTATATTTCTCTCTTTTACTAAGATCAGAAACAGAAAATAACGTTTATAAATGAATAATTATATCATTTATTTATTTATAAAAAATATTTATTATATTGTTAAATTTTGGCTAAATCTTAAAAAAAAAAATTAAAGAAAAACATAAGTTGACTCATTAATTGTCTTCTTATACTACTATAATATATAAATTAAATTCCAGTCTACATTTTTTCTTTAATTCGAGATTTAGCTATAACTTAACATTTTATATAATTAACATTTAAATAAATTATAAAAAATTTTAATTAATAGGGTTGTCGTCCAGTTCAATCACCCTCAAAGCCATCCTTGAATAAAACTGACGACTTGAGGGAGCGCGACAAAAATTTTCGTTCGGGGCAGTAAAAGCTCTAGAGGTAATACTGCAGTAGAGTCCTAATTTTTGTATTTAATCATTTTATTATATTAAACAAAGTAAATTTATCTTATGAAAGCATTTTTTTTTTGCATATTTTACGTCCCCTTTCCAATCAGAGAGATTATTAAGGGGACGGGGCTAGTTCCAACCACGGGCTGCACCCACACCCGTAGAATTACTAAGTGGACGGGGCTAGTTCCAAACACGGGCTGCACCCACACCCGTAGAGGGAGCCGGATGGTGAAGGACGGGGATCATCGGGCCGGGCCCAGTACCCTGAAAAAATCCGGGACCAGACGCGGGACGCGAACTCGCGTCCTCCTGCGTGGTACGCTAAAGCGTTACCACTCGGCCATCCGGCCGCCCTTACGAAAGCATTATTCTGTTAATATCCACATATTATGTGAATATTAATAGAATATATAATATTATGTGAAAATTAATATTAATATTAATTATCAATTAATAACTCAATATTAACATTTTGCAAAATAAATAAATTTGTCTTACAAAATTTTAGCGCCTATTTTGTTTTACACGAAATGAATCATAGGAACAGTATTAAATATCTTGGGAAAGCGTAGCATATCGCTATGGGAACGCACAAGCGGAATTGCCCATTGTCTAACAATCAAACTGTTATTTAACATTTGAAAAATATACATATTAATTCATTTTTAAAAATATTTTGAAGATTGAATTCTATGATATTAATTATTTATTATTTTCACTTGCCAAATCGATTAACTCCATCAGTCACTCAAAATCTGTAACTAAATTAACGATTACTCCAAGGATATACTATATTATGTACAGTATTTAATATGTCATTACATAAAAGTTACATCTGTAATAATACATACCATAATGTTTATTTGAATTTATATTTTAAAGGGAATTTTAAAAAACAGTTTATATTATTTTATCATTTTTCTCCACTTTTTGTTTTGTGGAGTTAATCGATTTGGCTTCTGAACGGCTCAATTATACCTGTCATAATTTAAATATTACTGTAAATTTACTTGCATGTTTACTAATGTACAAATTTTGTCTAAATAATTCTTATAAGATTAAAATTATGTTATAGAATTAATATGATAAAATTAAGCTGTTTAAAGATGGAACAGCTATTAAAGATCTCTGTTTTTCTTTTTAATTAAAATATGTAGAATAAAGTTATGTTCACCTTCCAAATAATTAGAATATCTGAATTAATAAGATTATTAAAATATTGTATTTAACATTGATAAATATAATTCTTTGATTAATATAAAAAAATATTTTCTCATAAAATCATTTATTTTGAATATACCATATATAAAGGCTAATTCTCTTAAATCAGTTCTTTAGTGTAGCATTCAGAATTAAACTTAATTAAATGAAAATAATAACAAATATTGCGATAAATCTTATTATTTATAGCATATCAAATAGAATTTACTTTAGAACTAAACTGAAAATGAATTAAATTAATAGAACAAAAATTTGTAAGTAAAATAATTTTTGTTTAGATCAATCTAGTTAATTTTTTTATCTACTCATACATTTCTAATATTGTGCAGTTAATTTTTCACTTGTGTTTATAAATCTCTAATATAGTTAATTCTTTCAACTTATTATAAGGTAAATTTTGCTATTTAATTAGTTGCATCATAACGTAACACTGATTCGATAAAAATCTCGTTTCCGCAAATAAACTGAAAGAAGATTTCCCCTCAGTTCACTGAATCTCTCTCAAACTAATGTACCATGATTTCCATTGAACCGAAATTTCTCTATCGTTGAACTAATTTCAAACATCAAAATTCTTATCATCGGAAAAGACAAAATATCTTTAAATAACAAAATAAAAAATAAAAATATATAGTGAATCGGGGGAAGTAGCCTATTTTTCTCTAGTTCGTTAGTATTTCAACAAGTAGTGATAGAAGATGGTTTATTATAACCTCCTATAAGCCCGCAAAAAATATAGAAGGTGGCTATTATCAGACGATCAATTACTCGAATTGGAAATCGAAAAATTCCCAGTAAGTGTTGGAATTTTCATCCAAAAATTATACAATCATTGTTTGAAATAATATTATTACGATAATCTTATAAATCTTTTAATCTCAAGAAATGAATTATTTTTTAAAATGAAAATTAAGATAGAAATTTATAAAATCAAATTATGATTAAACAGTAATATATAAACTTTCATTTTAAAAGCTACTAGCAATTTTAATGCTTATGGTGTTTTTCTGCTTAGTCTATGTTTGTTCAAATGTATTAGTTTTATTCAGGATTAAGCATAATGATTTTATTTATTATCCAGAACCCCGGAGTAAATCGGGCATTTGTGATACATAATTTTATTCTATTTTGTATAAATGCATATCAATCGTTACAACCAGGAGCATCGAGAGACATCGCCGGACCCGGGGAAAAAATTTTCAGTACTGTCCTTCTACTGTTAATTAGCGCATAAAAACAAATTGTGGGATGATGTCCGGCCCCCTGTGAATCCTGGGCCGGGGAATTTTACTCCATCATCCCCTCCCTCTCTCATTGGCCCTGGTACATCATATATTGCTAAACATATTGACTTCAGAATTGTTGTGTCATAGTAACGCCATACATGAATGCTTTTTATGGCGTCATTGTTACGACACAGTGACGCCGCGGAAATGACAATGTCTTTGGAATCCTGGGCTAATCTTCGAAATATTATGCTAATGATGCTCTCGATATCCAATGATTTCATGATTGGACTCCATGAACTATAATTTGAATTATCATCCCAAAACATATATTGGTTAAATTAAGTCTTAGTGGAATCGTATTGTTTCCATCCTGGAGGATTTGACTCAGTTCTGTCTATCATACTCCCAGATTTTTTCAGTAAAGTCCAAGCCAATTCTATTCAACTCTATCTCTTTCTGATCCTCACTTTTGGAAAATTTATTTCGGGAGTCCGATCCGACTGCTGATCCCTGTCTCTACAGTGGAGCTGATCCTCCACAGGTGTGTTAGGGCTTGTTTTGTTTTTGTCATGCCAATTAGTAATCGACAGATTGAGAAGTGGCGTCATCTGTTGACAAAAAAATGGAAGTACCGGTAGTACTGAATTTTCGAGATCGGGCTGCATTTTATAGGATTCTTGCCACAAACAGAAACCATCGACATGGTTTCTGTTTATGGCAAGAATCCTATAATATGCAGAATCCTGTTTTGTGATGCATTGTCTTTTGTTATTATAGATTAGTTATATAGTGTAAGTATGCTGATTTTATAAATTTTAAAAAATATAAATCACTTATTATATTTATATTATATACACAAACAACCCAATATAATATGGTACTTCTACAACACAGTCAGAGAGAATTTTTGTAAACTGTACTTAAACTACACAAAATACTGTATTTTTGAGTTTTTTGTGGAGAAAATTCCGCAATTATGTTAGATATAATTTTTTAACATTTCCTTTTTTTTATTTTGGTGAATCTCCACTATTGACTTGTCAGCCATTATGCAAAAATATTATTGGAAAATTCCGGTATTTTATGACTCCTTCGACTGAAAAGATCACCTGAAGTTCATAAAAGAGCTTTCAAAATGCTTAGCTCCATATCATAAAATTTACAAAATTCTATTATGCAAAAGCAAACAAGCCTACATTATTGATTTTTTAAAGAGAGTATAAAAATGTAAGAAATCTAGATGCTGCATAAGAAAAGTTCAAAAGTTAAAGATATTCTGCACACGCAAACATTCTTGTTTGTGCTTAGCAGCGATGTAGAGGAAAATATTTTAGTGAACTTACATTATCTGATACAGTGGTGCCTCTCAATTCGACATTTGAGTTTCGTGGGTTGGCGCATGCGCGTGCATGGAATTGTGTGATGTCATTGGGTTTGCGCATGCGCGTGCATGGAATTGTGTGATGTCATTTGCTATTGGGATTGCGCATGCGCATGCATGGAATTGTGTGATGTCATTTGCTATTTGTCTGCGGGTTTGCGCATGCACATGCATGGAATTGTGTGATGTCATTTGCTATTTGTCAGGTTCTTTTTACATGCGCATGCATGGAATTGTGTTATGTCATTTGCTATTTGTCAGTTCTTTTTGGGATACCATGGAATCTTGCCCGTGTTGTATGTGTTAATTTTCAATTCTACATTTTTCAGAAAGTAAAAGTTAATTTACTTTTGGTGTTGTTTGTGTTAATTTTCAATTCTACATTTTTCAGAAAGTAAAAAATTTGTAATTATTATTATTTTTTGAGTGAAATGTATGGATGGATTCAAAGAGAACTGACCAGAGGAAAAATTCCGAAAAGAAGAACACTCGATTGAGCAAAGAAACGAAGAAAAAAATTTAGATAAAGTGCAGAAAGGTAAAACAATTAAAATGTAACTCGAGTATGGCGTTCCTAGGACAACTGTGGCAACGTTTTGCAACAGAGACAGAAGATTATGGGTGGTAGTGTGTCTACTGGAAGACTTCATTCCAATATCTAAGAACTAATAAATTGTGTGTTGTGTATAAATAGTGTATTTTATAATTTAGTGTGTTATACAATAGTAAAATACATATAATAAAGTAAATATTATTATACAATAGCAAACCACATATAATAAAGTAAATAATATAGTGTATCTCTCTTTCACCTCACTCGTTAGGGGAGTGGGATGGGACCGATAACGAATTAATCTATTTTATATAGTCTTATATGGGAAATATTGTTCGGCAATTCGACATTACCGTACTTCGGCGACGGATTAATGTCGAATTGCGAGGCACCACTGTACTATATACATGTATCACAGTTTGTAAGAAGTTTATTCAATTATTACTATTTTTAATAAAACTTGTTTCTGCCAGTTATAAAAATAAAATGGAATATTTTTTGTTAGTTTTTGAAATGTAACATACCTTTTTATATTGATTCTTAGGTAGGATTCTAGTTTAACCATAGCACACTGCTGATTGGAATTGAAAATTCGCCGCCCACCGACTGATGTATAAAATACGAATCGACAATTCCGTTATATTAAAAGATTCACCGGCCAATCAGCAACGTGCTATGGTTAAACTAGAATCCTACCGATTCTTATTCTTACATAACATAGTTTAGTACAAAAATGTTTATAAATATTGCTATTCTTTTCACTTTCTTCTTATATATATTTAATCGAATAATTTGTCAGCTCAAACAAGTGAAAAAACACAAAAAATTTAATTTTATTACCGTAGAACTTTCGGCTTAATGAAGCCATCATCAGCGGTTTTTTCCTGAATCTTTTCCTTTTTGAAAAAATCAACCGCTGATGATGGCTTCATTAAGCCAACTTAATAAAATTAAATTTTTTGTGTTTTTTCACTTGTTTGAGCTGACAAATTATTCAATTAAATATAGTTTAGTACTACATGAGATTATATAGGAATCTAATTACCTTGTTATATGAGGATTATTTGTATTTCACTATAACCTAATTATGCCGCCTTATAAAAAATTCATTTGATGAAAAAAACAGAAAAAATTTATTACGAAATGCTGATGTGATTTGAAATTATACAATTCATATTTCCTTAATTTCAGTGAAAATTAAACAGAAAGATTAATTAAGAAAAATGAAAATTAATTGATGGTTGAAAGGATTTTTTCACCTTTATAAAAAACATGATGCATAATAATTAGCAATTATAATTATATAAAACTTACAGTATTTTCATAATATTTTATATATCGTTAAAGAATTGATCAATTATAATTTGACTTAAAAATTAAAATTACCATATATGATCTATATCTCTGTGATAATATTACAGAATTTACATGTCGAAATTACAGAACATTTATATGTCTGGAAATTCAGAAGTTGCATGCGATTGTTTAATAATTGTGTAAATAAAGCACAAACAAATAAGATAAAACAAATAAATTGTTCATTCGATAGTAGAAAATAAATGGAGTAAATAGACTGGATAAGAATAATCTAAACTTCAACATACGATTTATAAAATAGAATTTTGTTCAAATTTACGAATCGTATGTTCATTTGCAGTCTTCGGTTTTATTTAATATAAATGTGTAATCTCTAAGTGTTCATTTGACAGGTGTATGATGGGATACAATTATGAGATTGGCTCCACTTTTGATTTTTGAAATATTTTATTTTGAATTCGTTTGATCCTCGTCATCACCTTTAGTATTTCAAAATTTTTATAACGTTCTTTATATCCCAAAGCTTGAAACAAATTCCGGGACTAATATCATCCTATCATCTATAATATCATCATAATATCATCCTATCATTATATCAACTCCTATCATCTGATTTCGCCGTGAATATTACAATTATATCTGTAATATAGTAAGCCTAATTAATATAGTCAAATTATTATAAAAATAAAAAATTTCTTTTATAAAATATATTTTCTTTTATTGGCTCTTATGATATATCAGAACTTTTTACGGATAAAGAGGCATGAGACTTGGCTATATTTTTTACATGAAATGTTTGCGTTTACCAACTACTCTAGATAAAAAAAATTTTAGGTTATTGGGCAATTCCAACACAAAGATATGGAGGTCTGAAAAGTACGAGGGAACGTCAACGTAACTGCGGCTGCGAATGCGGATTTTCCCGGAATTTTTTAATTTTTCCTTTCTTTGTACCCTAAACACTATCTTTGCCGACAGCGAACGAGGGAACCTCAACGTACAGCGGCTGCGAATGCGGATTTTTTAATTTTTCCTTTCTTTGTATCCTAAACACTATATTTATTCCAAATTTCAAGTTTCTAGCGCTGCTGGAAGTACCACTGATTTTTGATGATCGGTCAGTATCGAAAAAACGAAATTTTGAGTATATATATCTTTTGAATTAGAAAAGATAGAAGTGTGAAATTTAGAGGTTTCGTTGCGTTTACCAACTATTCTAGATAAATAAAAAAATTTCAGGTTCTTGGGCAACTCCAACACAAAGATATGGAGGTGTCAAAAGTACCCTGAGTTCCTTCCAGAACATTAAAGTTCTTGGGCAACTCCAATACAAAGATATGGAGGTCTCAAAACTACCCTGAGTTCCTTCCAGAAAAGGATGGTACGGCCGTACTTGCTCGACTTGGCGGGGGCACTGCCGTGCCTCCAGAAACAAATTAATTGGTTTTGAACGAGAACCGAATGCATTTAATATGATTAGATTTTAATCCGTTTGCCTCTAAGTTTTAAATAATTGTTATTAATTCCGATGAACCTGCGATGCGGACAATTCAGTGATGTTATTCAGTTGGTTCGCACAAGTTCCCCCAAACTGGGTGATAAAATTTTTTTGGTTTTCCGTACTAGTTATTTTGATCAGTTGCATCAAATGTGGATAGCATAAAAGTTAAAAATGGAAAATAGTATGAAATAAATTTTATTTACGACTGTTTAATTATTTCGATGACTTTTTGTTATTTTGATCAGTTGCATCAAATGTGGATAGCATAAAAGTTAAATATGGAAAATAGTATGAAATAAATTTTATTTACGACTGTTTAATTATTTCGATGACTTATTCTTTAACGCTATAACAAATCTGTCGAACAATTCGAACCGGTAGTGTGTTCTTGAATATATGCTAGTACAGTTCACTCGTACATTTTTCATAATACCGCGTTAATCATTAACCGATACAATATTTTATAAAAACAATCAGTTATTTTAAGGGACCCTTTGATTAGATAAGAATTCCCCAAGGCCCAACTCCAAGGAAAAGCTAAAGCCTCGATTAATTGTAATTAGCGAATAATGGCACTCATCTTCTTATTTTTACAAAAAATACTAATATTTCGACCAAAGCTTGCCAATGGCACCAAAACTCTATAAAAAAAAATTTTATAATATATAAAACACAGATTACTAATACAGATGGGACACTTCCTATACTTTCAATGGTAACTTTTCAAAATGACGTAGTTGTATAAAGAACCAATCACATTGCTTAGAACGATCATAACCTGTTTTCTAGGTGGCGTTGTCATAACTTGGCGCTATTAACAGTTAAACGTCATCATCAACAAAGCCAATAACAACGCCACCTAGAAAAGTGGCGTTGTCATAACTTGGCGCTATTAACAGTTAAACGTCATCATCAACAAAGCCAATAAATGTATCCAGTATACTTTTAAAAATAAACTATTATTATGATAAATTTTAATTATATTATTGATGATGGAAATTGTAATTAAATTTATTATATACTGTTTATCTGTAAATAAATAAACTGTGCACCATATATTAATAATTTACATTGGAACTGTAGAATATTCAAAAATAGAGGTGTACGATTCCGAAATGTTTTGACATATTATTAAATGAATTATGTAAAATCTAATAAACTTGAATAAATTGGTGATATATGAGCTTGAATTCATTATTATTTTCAAGAATTAAGGACTACATATCAATTGAATAATTGAATTATATGAACTTACAGGCACAGTACATTAAATGAAAACTTTTCATTAACTGTATATATTTTTTAGTTTTCTTTTCTATTATTTTTGTACTGTAATTGGAAAGTAGCAATCATTACATATGTATAATAAGACGAAGTATCATTTGTTTTTCGGAGTTTGCAACTATTTAATTTAATATTTATATATCTAAAAAATTGTTTTTATCAATAGTCTAGCTTACAAATATTGTTTGGCTTTCTAATTCAAATGTATTCATTACATATTATAAATCTTAAATACAGAAGTAAATATGGTAAAGTTTTCAGAAATTAATCCTTGTTTTCAGAAAGTGAGAAACAAAGAATTCTTTTGTTTTTCACTTTCTGAAAACAAGGATTAATTTCTGAATATTCTTTTTTTTTTCTATTAGATTAGTTTTCATGGATGCAATGTCTTGCTATTGATAATTTCTTGCTGAACAAAAGAGAAAAAGGCTAATAACATTAGCTGATTTCTTAATGAAAAAACAAAAAGTATCAATCATTTATGTTTGTAGTGAGGAAGAATATGGTTGATTTTCATAAATGATTTATGAATACAAATTGATATTAATAATAAAAAAAATGGCTATAATTAATGTAACACATGCTACAATAGTAATAATATACGAGGGGTGATCAAAAAGTAAGGTTAAAAAGTCTGCAGTGAAACGTGTACATTTTATTTCATACAACCAATACAGCCAACTGAGGTACATACATTAGGTTATTTTTTGGCATAGTCTCCATATTGGTTTAGGAGTTATTTTTCAACATAGTCTCCATATCAGTTTATGTACTTGTCACTTCGTGGGATGAGTTTGAATATTCCCTCCTGGTAAAAATCCTGTCCTTTGGTGTTCAGCCAATTATCGCGAAGTGTTTCACTTTCTCATCTGAAGCAAATCATCGGTCTCCTAGGTGCTCTTTCAAGTGAGGAAAGAGGTAAAAGTCGCTTGGAGCGAGGTCCGGGCTGTAGGGAGGGTGTTCAATGATGTCCCAGCGAAACTGCTTCAACAGTGTGGTGGTCTTCTGAGTGTCATCTTCCTTCACGACAATGCGCGCATTGTCGTGAAGGAAGATGATGCCCTTGGTGAGAAGTCCTGGCCATTTCCTCCTGATTGCTTTATGCAATCGTGTCAAGGTCTCGCAGTATTGGTCAGTGGTCACTGTGTGCCCTCTTTCCAAAAACTCCACGAGTATGACACCCACGCTATCCCAAAACACTGTGGCCATCACCTTCCCAGCAGATGGCATCACCTTAAACTTCTTTATCTTTGGAGAGTGTCATCTTCCTTCACGACAATGCGCGCATTGTCGTGAAGGAAGATGATGCCCTTGGTGAGAAGTCCTGGCCATTTCCTCCTGATTGCTTTATGCAATCGTGTCAAGGTCTCGCAGTATTGGTCAGTGGTCACTGTGTGCCCTCTTTCCAAAAACTCCACGAGTATGACACCCACGCTATCCCAAAACACTGTGGCCATCACCTTCCCAGCAGATGGCATCACCTTAAACTTCTTTATCTTTGGAGAGGAGGTGTATTTCCACTTCATTGATGACTGCTTACTGCTGGGGGTATAGTGGTGGATCCATGTTTCATCACCCATGACAATGCAGTGAAGAAAACTGTTCCCTTCCCTGGAGAACCATTGCAAAAGTTGCAGACTTGCCCCCATGCATTTCTCCTTGTGTTGGTTGGACAGATTTCGTGGAACCCATTGGGAACAAACTTTCTGGTACTGCAGAATATCGTGAACAATGTGATGAATGCTTCCGAATGACATTCCCAATTCTACTATCATATGCTGTAACGTGATCCTCCTGTTGTCCTGAATCAGCTCCTTCACGCGAGCTGTGTTCAAATCTGTTGATGCCGTGCTGGGTCAGCCACTGTGATCCTCATCGGTGACCTTTTCTCTACTGGCCGGAAACTTTCAACATCATTCTGTGACATGCTGATGAGACTTTACAGTCTCTTCGTAAACCTCTACCAGCTGCCAGTGAATTTCAGCCACGGTTACATGTTTCGCCCACAGAAATCGAATAACTGAGTAGATTTCTTCACGAGACCAGTTTTCCAAATGAGTGTTTTAACCTACCAAACATTTGTGTTAACCTATAACTAGTGCTGTAGGTGGCGGGTGGCTGAAACTCTGCACATTTGCCAACCGCATGTATTAGAATTAACGCACACTACTAATTTCTCTATAACAGATGAAACTCCAGGAATATCGGCCTTGTAACCTTAGTTTTTGATCACTCCTCATATATTACAAAATAAAATTTAAAAAAAAATGGTAAATATATTTTTTTATTTACTGTTATGTTTCACTTATCCCTATTATTTATGTGCTAAGATAACTTCTTTATTGCTGTTTTATTTAACACTTGGATTTTTTGGAATGTATCCTCCACATTAAATAGGGTTTTACTGTATTATTTTATTTTATAGTATAGAACATTGGTTATTTTAATTCAAATTCAATAGATTAGAATGTGAGCAAGTTATTCTATCTTAATTCAGAATTCTTTTTGTAACTGATGCTGATTTATAATTAAAATTAAAAATGTTTTGAACAATAAAAAAAATATTTGTTTTCCTGTATTTGGCTGGATTTTTGTACATTTTATGTAATCCAGGATTAAGATATGTATTTATAAATCAGTTTGTTTTCTCTTTTCTTGAATTAATTGCATCTAGTTTTTCTTTTTCATGCAAAAGCTGAAGGACATGACTGCAGCAGATTTGCCATTCAAACTCATACTATACTTGTGATATAATTCTACTTTGAACATTTGAACTACTCAAGGACATACCTAACCATAAATATGGTTGCAGCATTCATTTATTCATATTTATAGTATTTTTATCAATAATAAAATTAAATTAAAAATTATTATTATTATTATTATTGATAGTATTAATTAAATAATTTTAAATGTAATATTTTTAAGTGTTATGGAAAGCCATCAAGTGATTGATGTTACTAGTGACACTAGTGTAGAAGAAATTATGATAACAACAATGGAAAAGTATGGATTAGATTCTGCAGATATCAATAAATTCCGTCTTAGTGAAGTTACGTTAGACAAGGGATGTAAGTATATAGCTTGTTATATAATAATTGTATTAAAATTTATAAAGCAATAATATTTATGTATATAAAGTTGATCCTAGTTTATGTCAAAAGTGTGAAAATTAGGGGCACAACTAAACTTCAAACTTTTTAATCTCTAAAATTTTTTCATAATCTATTATGAAATGTTGAAAATTTCTTTTTTGATCCCTCCCATATTAGATTATGAAAAAATTTTGGGATTATAAAATATTTGAGAATTAAAAAAAATTCTAAAGAAATTAAAATTGAGTGTTTTGGATGATAATATTTTATAATTTCATACAAAAAATTTCAGGAAACAGTTTGAAGAGGATTTCTTAACTCAATATTATTGATTCCAACCAACTTTTGATGTAACTAATTCTCTGACACTTTATCTCTTAGAATGTTATATTTTCAAAAACTCTATCATTATATTTCCCTGATGTCATTTGACCTCACTATCCACTAAAATAAATCAAGCTAAATAATAAATTTTATTGTCAAACTATCCTTTGACAAATGGCTGTATAGATTGGAAAGGGAAGATTTGTTAAAGTTCAGTTTGATTTTTTTTTATGAGCCAGTAATTTTACTGACAAGCCTTTAAAACTTAATACAGATATATAAGAATGGAATATGTCTATATAATTTATTGATTTTTGTGTTATTTTTGTACTATATATTTTTATTAAGTATTACATTATACATAAGTATTATCTGAGTGATATAGTGATGGCATAATTTAATATACTAAATTGCACTCCAGACTAAAATTGCAGACTTATCATGCCATCTATTGAACATGTTATAAAGTTTTACTAATATTTGAAATTTTTAATATTTTCTACAATATATTTTAAAAGATATTAAATAACCTTAAACTCTAAATGCAAGTCATAGAAATAAATCAAAAATATTTATAAAGTTTTATTACTTAGTCAAAACACTAATAAAATTAGATATTTCAATTTAAAAATGTATGTAATACTAATGAAGATAAATTATGTAGATTTTGTGCCAAACAAACATTCAATAAAATTATATTGTAGAGAAATGGGAGTGGAGAGCAGGATGTAACACTGTTTCATCCTGTTCTCCATTTCACCATTCATAATTTTCTTTGCATCAAATCATGGCATTTCAATGATATTGGATTAGCCAATAAGTCTGTGTGGCTTTTTCTAAATAAATAACACAAAACTTTTTGATTTTAATTGTTTCATTCCTTGGAAGCAGTTCAAAAAACACAATGCCTTCCAATCCTACCAAATCAACAACATAACGTTCCTTTGATGAAGCTCTGCTTATGAGGTCCTTTGGGCTGGATCATCATACTTGCTCCATTATATTTTCCACTTGATGTTACTGTTGACAATCCATTTTACATCGCCTGTTATCATAGGTTTCAAAAATGGATCGTTTTCCTCACGTTTCAAAAGTGAATAGTATATGGTAATACATTTAACCTGATGAACTTCTTTAAGTTGGTGTGGTACTCAAACATCAAGTTTATTCATATATTCAAGCTTCTTTAAATGATTTTCCACACTTGATTTTGATATGTTTAGAATTTCTTCAATGTCTTGTCATGTAGTGATGATTTGCATCAATTAATGCCTTTATTTTGTCGTTATCAGTCTTCACTGGTCTTCCTGAGTGTGGTACATCTTTAATGTTGAATTCATCAGAATAAAATTTGGCAAACCACTTTTGGCATACATAAGAACTTTAAAACCATCCTGTTACACTCATAAAATGCACACAAAAAACAAAGCTCTAAACAGGATAAATACTTTATTACCAGAAACGCTTTCGACTTGAAGTTGACCTACTGATAAGGTCGAAAGCGTTTCTGGTAATAAAGTATTTATCCTGTTTAGAGCTTTGTTTTTTGTGTGCATTTTGGCATACATGTTCTGATATTGTATCTTCAGCATATATATCACAAATTGTTTTACATGCTTGCATCACATTTTTCTCTTTTTTAAAATAAAACAACAAAATATGTAGAAAATACTTGTTTTGATTTTTCCATTTTTAAATTAATGTGTAATAAAAAATACTTAATCAATTTGCACACAACTTTTTGAAAAAGTAAGTTTGAAATGTCCTCTGTCAAATAAATGAATGATCTCTAGGTTAAACTGAATTAACTTACAATTCACAATTCCTGCAGCCACCTGTAGGCAAAAACTGCACTGACTTATTGGCCAACCCAATATAAGTCTGGCATTTCATCATTTATTCCAATAGTGAACTGGATTTCAATGAATATCATATTGCTCTATTTGTGAACTTTCACATATAAAGCAATATGATATTCATGGAGGTTAGGGAGGTTGATTTATACATGGGTTTCATATTTTTATCAATTTTCAAATTCTGAAATAGGGGAGTTGACTTATACATGGATCAACTTATACACAAGTAAATATGGTATTTGTTCTTCATTTATCAACAGATATTGATGAGTGAAACAGTTGTATTCTATACAAAGTCTTATTAGGATAATTTCCTTTCTTATTTCTACATTAGTTTGATTCCCAAGAATCTTATGGAGCTTGCTACAGAACTGATATTTCATGACTGTTATATGATGACAGTTTCTCCTTAATAAAATTTTTTAAATCACTAAACAGAACAGGCATGGGATAGGCATCATTACTCAATACTTCTCTGTTTTGATGTTGCAAGTTATGAAATTATTTACTCTTTTTTTGGTAATGTTAACCAATTTAAAAATATTTTTAAGAGTAAAATTTCTGAGTTTGAGAAAAAAATTCAAGTTTAGGTCATCTTTTATTTAAAAAAAAAAATATGATCTTTTTGAATTGAACTGACTTGAGCCAGTAACACTCATGTTGTTTGTATCTAATATGCAAGAATCTACTCATTTCTTCAAAAAAATTGTATAGTTTTGAACAGTGCTCGAAATAATTTCAAAAATCTAGTAGCCAAAAAAATTTTGATAGCCAACACCCTCTCCTCACCCAAAAAAGGAAAACACACTTGCATAAATTCACCAGCAAATACGATTTTCACAACAGGATTGGGGAAGTACCACGTGGTATATGAGTTGTGCTTTTCACAATGACCACGTCAAAAGTATCACATCATATTTACATCCAAACATCAATTTCAGGCAGCGAAATAAATACACGTCATCTCAATAAACAGTTACAAGATCATTCGCTAAAATATTTCAGAAGTTCACAAAATTCTCCACAACCAACATGTGATCATGTGATCAGCACGAAACAATGCGAATGGTAAACAATTTTTCTTCTTCTTCCTCTATCTTTCCAAAAATTCTTGAAATCAATTGAAGCAGAAACGTAGGAGATTAAAAACTAATTTATTAAGAAAATGTATTCGGCTATTCGATACTTTCCGAAAATTACCTGCGTTAACAAGTGAAGATAAAAGGAATTATATAGAGTTAAAAACAGCACTCATTAGCAGTCCAAATAAACCATTTATTACGTTTAATCTTAACACAAGAGAAACGTTTTCGGCTATGAATTAGCCATCCTCAACTCTAATTAACAACTTAATTTGAACATAATTAAAAACTTATTTTAATTAAAATAATTCAAAATAAGTTGTTAATTAGAGTTGAGGATGGCTAATTCATAGCCGAAAACGTTTCTCTTGTGTTAAGATTAAACGTAATAAATGGTTTATTTGGACTGCTAATGAGTGCTGTTCTTAACTCTCTATAATTAAATACCTATACAAAGCAGTAAAGTTTCTCCTAACAAGGATAAAAGGAAGAACACTTTTGATAATAAAACAGGAAATGAAAAACAGAAGAAGTTAGTGATTACGCTAGAGCAAAAAATAGATATGATTGAGCAACATAAAAGCGGCACTCAATTTCCACTTTCGATTCGCTCTTTTGGTTTCGATTTGGCAGTTGGTTTGATGGTGGTATGCAGGGCTCGAAATAATGGTTGCCAGCTTGCCATTGGCGGCTAAGAAATTGTGGCTGGCAAGTGTGATGAGATAACATTGGAAAATTTTGATTAATATTTCCCACAATTTATTTTTCTGTGTAGTCCAGCTCTGACAAGAAAAATTCTGTAGTCTCTTTAGTTCACGAAAGAGGGATCCACTTTTAGAGGGCTGATGGGTGAAAATAAAAGTTGCCTGTTTTGGTGATTGACCAATCATATAGCTCAACCAGTTATATGATAGGTTCACATATTTTCAGAGACGTATTCTATGCAGTTCGATAAATGAATATGGATGAAACATACTTCTAATATAAAGAGAATCATTTGAAAATTCAGCATATAGCATGAATGTATTGCAGTTTCGACTTAAGGCATCTGTTCTTCGCTGAATAGATGAAACAGGAGGAATGCAACATAACTGCTGGAATTTTCTATGAAAATGGAAATGTAGAAACAGGAAATCTTATCTGATAAGAAATGAAAAGAAAGAAATGCACTCATTCCTGCGTGTGTAAGGTCAGTTTTCGATGAACGTGTACAATGATTAGTGAAGATGATATATTGACCAGTTTAGAAAGAACATCCGGTTTAGCATGCGCTCTAGAATCCGGAGATACGACACGTCCAGCTTGCTTATATTGTTTATAACTTTATGTTGTTTGTCGATTTTGTAAAGTAAATAGTCTATAAAATTTAAAAAATGCCGACCTCGCCTTTATCTTATCCCCTAATTAAACACTCCTGAGTTCATTGGTGAAGGTCCCATGTGGGACAGAAGCCCCATTCTCAAGTTATGGGGCTCCTTATTTGGGGCTCGGAATCACGTTTTTTTATGGTTTTCTGCAAATATTTTATAGATAATCGGATATTTTAAACGATTTTAGATGTATCTTATCATTCCGAATCGAATGCAATCAATTTAAATAAGCTACGACTTACCTTTACGAAGTTACGCGATTTTTTTCCTTACGACGATATATTCGTTCTGAAGCTCGGTAGAATTTTCAGATATTTAAATTTTTTACTGTTTTGTATGTAAATCATCCTATTAATTAATTATATTACATTCGATCAATTTTCCACAATGAATAATAACAAATCAAATATAGAACTTTGAAGATCATCTTTGTCGGTCAGTCAAAAGGGTTAAACTTTGTTAAACTTCAAGTAAAATGTATATATTGGGTTAGAGAACAGTGATAAATGAAGTATAGTGGAGGGAAGGGAAAATTTTATTTTGAATGTTGCTAATTAGTTGAGATTATGTTCTTCACAAACTATTTATAACTTATTAATGATTATATTGGGGATTGAGATATAATAGTGAAAGTTAGCAACATTAATATTTCGAAGTATTTGTATTCAATCTGGTAAATATTTATTCTGTGCACGAACAATTAGCAGCAACAACTTTAAAAATCCAGGATTGAGTGTACTAATAAATTTAAAACTTATACTGCCATACGAGTACATCTGGCCATTGACATTTAGGCCTATCTTTCATTTCACTCGAAAAGGCAAAAGCCCTGTTTTCAAGTTATGGGGCTCCAAAGTTGGGGCTAGAAATCATGTTTCTTTTACGATTTTCTGCAAAACTTTTATAGATAATCGTTTAGATGTATCTTATCATTCCGAATCGAATGCAATCAATTTAAATAAAGATATTTTAAAAGATTTTAGACATATCTTATCATTCCGAATTGAATGCAATCAATTTAAATAAGCTACGACTTATTTGTACAAAGTTACATAATTTTTTTCGCTTATGATGATATACCCATTCCGAAGCTCGATAGATTTTCAAATACTGTATTTAATTTTTGGTAGAAGTTTATATTACCACCATCTTAATAAAAATAGCACCGATCGAAAGTTCATGATTAGAATAGAAAACTTTACCATAAAACCATACCTGTATCGGTAACAGTTACGTAGTTATAGCGGTTCAAAGTTTTTTACTTTTCGTGACGTCACTTCCGAGGATGGCGGCTGCTCTCCTAAGCGTGTTTCGTCGCAATGGACTACAGAATTTTTCTCGTCAGAGCTGGACTATACAGAAAAATCATGAAAAATAAATTGTAGAAAATATTAATCAAGCATTTCCAATGTTATCTCATTACACTTGCCAGCAGCAATTTCTTAGTTGCCAATGGCGAGCTGGCAACAGTTATTTCGAGCACTGTAAATATATATATATACATATACATACGTATATATTATTATTAATTGCCTTATTATATAATATTCTTTGTTTAAATAAATTTTTGCTATTGTTATAATTAAGTAGTTTTGAGTCAATCTCTAAATCCCAGACCTCAGCATCAGAAATCCATGTGTGAACATGAATTATACAGTCAACATCATTCTGATGTATTTACGTGACAATGTTAGAGAAATTGAATTAAACACTCCCCGCATTCTCACAACAAAATAATATACAATAAACAAAATAAATTTCAATAACTTAAGCACTTTCAAATATATACATAGTTCTCATCAACAAAACTATATAAAAATATCACTGCTTTACATATATAAAATCAAGCATAGTTTCTAAAAATTCAAATTCAAAAAAATGAAATTAGTGCATGCCACTCTAAAATAAAAGAACAAAAATAGCACTAAATTGTAGCTGAGGTAAACAATTTTATTAGTTAACATGCAAACGTTTTCGGCCATGTAGCCATCTTCGTTTTATGCAAAACTTTTACAGATAATAGGATATTTTAAACGATTTTAGATGTATCTTATTATTCTGAATCGAATGCAATCAATTTAAATAAGCTACGAAGATATTTTAAAAGATTTTAGACATATCTTATCATTCCGAATTGAATGCAATCAATTTAAATAAGCTACGACTTACCTGTACGAAGTTACTTAATTTTTTCGCTTATGATGATACATTCGTTCCGAAGCTCGGTAGAATTTTCAAATATTTAATTTTTGGTAGAAGTTTATATTACCGCCATCTTAATAAAAATAGCACCGATCGAAAGTTCATGATTAGTATAGAAAACTTTACCAAAGAACCATACTTCTACCGGTAACAGTTACGCAATTATAGCAGTTCAAAGTTTTTTATTTTTCGTGACGTCACTTCCGACGATGACATCTGCTCTCCCAAGTGCGTTTCGTTGCAATAGACTACAGAATTTTTCTCGTCAGAGCTGGACTATACAGAAAAATCATGAAAAATAAATTGTAGGAAATATTAATCAAGCATTTCCAATGTTATCTCATTACATTCGCCAGCAGCAATTTCTTAGTCACCAATGGCCAGCTGGTAACCATTATTTCGAGCCCTGTTTCTAAGTACCATAGATTAGTTGATACAGATGGGACACTTCGCTTATTCGAGGGTGCTGCCACTATTGGCAGTACCTGGCGTTACTCATTTCACTTTTGTGTTAGATAGTGGAAGGTCGGTTATTATTGTTTCTATGAATCTTATGGCAGTTTTATTACATTTTCAATAGATTAAAACATCATTTTTTTAAAAAACTTTTATAATTAAAACTTTCAATACATTAAAACATCATTTTTATTAATAGTTGAATTAATTAAAAGTTTCAATAGATTAAAACATCATTTTTATTAATAGTTGAGTTCATTTCAAGTACTCTCCATAGAGGCGCTTCGTTCGTTTCTTGTATACAATAGAGTCTATGAGAGTGTTCTATCTGTCTCAACGAATCTGTGGTAAGTACAAATATTCATATCTAGAATATTTTTAAGTTGAGGACATCTCTGTATTCATTGATTTAAGTACTTCTGTATGTCTTTTAATAGTGGCTTTCTAGTTACAATGTATGACCGAAACAGTTGCCTTTGGAAATGATTTAACTGCTGAACAGAGACACTTAAGTCAGGATTCTAACACTAAATGTGATATTTTATTACACTCACATCAAATGTGAATTTTGGAAATAATAAACAAAAATTTTTAAAGAGGATGCATGGATAAGTGACACTCAGAGTCCAGATATTGTTGGAAATACACAGAAGTGAAGCCAACTATTTTAAACAATAAAAATATAAAACATTTATTAAATTACTTTATTGAGACATAAGAGCATAACCTATACAATCAATTAATTATACAAGCAGTTACATAGAAGCATAATAAAATATTGACACTGACATATAAATTCAATCAAGAAAAACCAGTGGAATGTTTTGAATTATAATAGAAATATCCTGCCGTAACCTTAAGAAATTTTCATGTTTTTATAAACACCACTTTTTGAGAGAGAGGATTATTACTTTTTTTCTTCTGATTCTCTGGGTTCCACAAATTTATGAGTGGAACCCAGAGAATAGTTGCTACTAGTCAGGAGAACACTGGAGAATACATCTAAACAGGATAATGGACACACAAGCTTTACTTTGCCTTCTCTCTGTGTAAGACCAAACTGTGTTTGAGTTTTCAGAAATGTCATCTGTCCCTGCCTCTTCAATGTTTTCATCAATCATGTAAAGTTGAGGAAGAAGTTCAAATTGTCCTCAAACCCCATTTACTTCATTTGATATCTTCTTTTTATTGGGATTGGCAACAGGAAATGTCAATTCTGATATTTATGACACTGTTTATTAAGAGATCCAGTAATTTTGATTTTCCCTCCTGTCATCTATATAAGACTTATTTCCTCTCAAAGGCATTGTTTATGGAAGTGTTTAGTAATTTAAAATAGTCAAATTCTCGAGGCAAAAAGATCATTCAAAAATTAAATCTAAAATTTTTCTATTTCATTAGTTTTACTTTGAGTTTAGATATCAACATTTATTTTTAAGAACATAATCCAATATATTCTGATTATAATACAGTTCTAGACTAATGAATTCTATTGTTCCATAAATGCTCCTTAGTAATTTATATACTAATAACTTTGTTTGTTCATACAAGTAACTTTGTTCATATATATGTATTTAGAAAATATTGGAAACAAATTTCAATTTAAAAATTTCATTTTAATTTTTATTTATCAGTGCAAATAACAATTGCATTATGAAAAAAAAAAAAAAGAGAAAATTCTCAACAAAAATTATAATCAACATAAATAGTATAGCAAAATAATTAAATAGAGGTAAATAGTACATATATTAATCAGTCAGATAATCATTTAGATTAATCACAATCATCACTAAATCTGTTGGGAACTGTTGACAGAAAAAAGTCTTGAGGAAAATGATCCTTTTTTGAAGCAATTGATAACTGGTGATGAGAAGTGGATCATTTACAACAGCACTTTTCTAACTTTTTTCATTCATGACCCCATTTTTCATTATGAGATTTTTTGCAACCCCAGGTATTAAATATGAAATAAAACATACAAGCCATTACGAGATTTTTCGCGACCCCAGGTATTAAATATGAAATAAAACATATTACGAGATTTTTCGCGATCCCAGGTATTAAATATGAAATAAAACATACAAATCTTTTTCGTGACCCCAGGTATTAAATATGAAATAAAACATACAAGTACATGCGATCCCAGGTATTAAATATGAAATAAAACATACAAGTATATAAATCATTTCCCAGATATTAAATATGAAATAAAACATACAAGTACATAAATCATTTACACACATATTAAGATGAACACAATCAGGCAACTACATTGAAAATACATATGTTGTCAATTAAAATGAACACAATCAACCAACTACACTGAAAATTCATACGTTAAATATTGGGCGTTTGTGAAATTCAGCCAACTACACTGAAAATACATATGTTGTCGTACGTTAAATATTGGCCAACCAACCACACCGAAAATTCATATGTTGTCATACGTTAAATATTGGAGACAACTACACTGAAAATTCATAAGCTATCATACGTTAAATATTGGGCATTTGTGAAATTACATATAAACTGAAACTACACTGAAAATACATATGTTGTCATACGTTAAATATTGGGCGTTAGTCACACCGAAAATTCATATGTTGTCATACGTTTAATATTGGGCGTTTGTGAATGAAAATACATATGTTGTCATACGTTAAATATTGAACATTTGTGAATCATTTACACACTTATTAAGATGAACACAATCAACCAACCACACCGATATATGTTGTCATAAGTTAAATATTGGGCATTTGTGAAATTACATATAAACTCATGTTGTCATACGTTAAATATTGGGCATTTGTGAAATTACATAAAACTGAAATTCAAGTGTTTGAATTTAATTTTCTAAGATGAACACAATCAACCAACTACACTGAAAATTCATACGTTGTCAAGTTAAATGTTGGCATTTGTGAAATTACATAATAAACTGAAATTCAAGTTAATATTGGGTGTTTTGTGAAATTACATATAAACTGAAATTCAAGTGTTTGCCAACCAACCACACCGAAAATTCATATGTTGTCATACGTTAAATATTGGAGTTTGTGAAATTACATATAAACTGAAAATCAAGTATTTGAATTTAATTAGTGAAATTACATATAAACTGAAATTCAAGTATTTTAATTTAATTTTTGCGAAATTACATATATTCCAATGTTTGCATTTAATTTTTGCAAACCCCATTTTGGGCCGCGAAGCGAAATGGGTCACGACCCAAGTGAAATCCCAGCATTTCGCTTTGCGACCCATAGTTTCAGATGCTCTGGTTTACAACAATGTGGTGCAAAAACGATCTTGGTCCCAGCATGATGATTTGCCTTAAACGACATTGAAAGCAGACATTCATCAGAGGAAGATTATGCTCTCAGTGTGGTGGAATTTTAAAGATGTTGTGTTCTTTGAGATTCTACCAAGGAACCAAACAATCAGTTCAGAAATGTACTGTCAGCAATTGAACAGTTTGAATGAATCTATCATCCAGAAATGTCCAGAGCTCATTAATCATAAAGGAGTTGTGTTCCATCATGACAATGCAAGACCACACACAAATTTGATCACCCGCCAAAAAATATTGAAGCTTGAATGGGATGTGTTGCCACACCCACCATATTTGCCTGACCTTGCGCCATCAGACTTCCACTTGTTTCGCTCTCTTCAATACTCTTTGTGCGGTATGACGTTCAATTCAAATGAGGCTGTAAATCAGCACCTTGTTCAGTTTTTTGCCAATAAAGACAGGTCCTTCTATGAACAGGAATCATGAAGCTCCCTGAAAGATGGCAAAAGGCTATTGAGCAAAATGGGAAATATATCTTTGATTGACCTTTGTTCTTTATATAAATAAATATACTTTTTAAAACATAGAAAAAATGCATCATGACTTTTCAGACAACCCAATACAGAGGTTGGGGATGCCTGTATAGGAATTCTTTGATGTATGTAAATAATTGGAATTGAGATAAATTTTGTGATGGTGGTTATCTTTATCTGTACTTTAATAAAATACAGATATTCTTCTTTTTATAACTTAATTCATACATAAGTTTTGTTTGTGAGATTTCACTCACTCCTTTTTCTTCCCCCATTTTCTTAACAACTCGCCTCTAGAGTATTGACTTTCATGCGAGTGTCTTTCATAAACAATCACCAGGAGGAATACAAGACAATAAAGTAAACTATTATCCGATGACTGATCAATCACAGCAAATGCTATTATGACAGTTTTATGAATACTATAATTCTAAGCTGAATTGTTCTCTTTCTTTATTATATTATTTACTTTTTTTTTTTTTACTTATTTTATGTCTGCCTTCCAAAATACTTATATACGATTAAAATAATATTTCTAACTTGACTGTGCAATGTTTCTCCTTGCTTACAAACAACTATACTGTCTGCCATTACTGCCAAATACTAAAGGACAGTGACATCATTCGTTGTATTTATTTAATTTTAACCATTAGAGATTTAGTTTAATATTTAATAGCACACCATGAAATATGAAGTATTAATTCGACAATTTTTTAAAAGATAATAAACATTTCAAATTGTTACCGATGATAAAAAGTTAACAGCTGTTGGATGAACGAAACAGAAACTATTCTATTGGATGACTTGACTTTTGCAATCCATAAATTCTTTACCATATAAGGCAGGTCATCTTTCTTTGAAAAGGGTATAGGATCTTTTCTTTATCTGCATAGAATAGCCCAAAGTTTTCTGATGGTTAAATAACTTATTAACTTGTGAAAATTCTTAATTTTTTTATAATTAATTATTATATACACTTACAATATGAAGTTTTAAGAATTCATGACATAAAGCCTGTGAACCAATGAAATGTGAAAAATGAACACGTGTTGTGTGGACCATAACTATTTTTTTCCTACAGACAATGGAAGAAAGAGCTTTACAAATTGTCTTTTCCCAATCGATTATTCATTAGAATAGGAGGAGAGTTGCTTAATGAATCACGATTAGAAAATGACTTTCCATTAGACATGCTATTGAGATCATGCATGTATAAAAATATTTACTCAAACTTTATTAGTTGATGTTTACATTCGGTCACATGGAGAGATATAGCAGCCATTAAGCCGGCGGCAATGCGTTCATTGTAACCAGGACATTATATCTAACGGTCAGATCGATCACTGGAAAATTGCTACTACTTCCAGGTTCTGGCTACACTGGAATATTAATTAGCAGTGAAATATCTCTTGACACGGCGTATTGTGGCCGATTGATTAGTCTGACACTTCTCATATGGAAAACTAATGAATATTTTGTAGACATAAACTAACTGCTAGTAAGTGATCGGAATTTCCTTTATAGTTCATTTTTCCTTCGTCAAACTAACCTGGAATTAGTCTAGCTTTGGCAAATGTATAGCATAGAGAATCCCGTTTCCATAAGATGCCTCGAAGTCCTGGGAATCTGTTCACCTGTTTTGATAAAGAAATACATTTCAAATTGGATTCTCGACGGAAAAATGATCGTGTAGAAATTGAAAAATTCTTACTTTATGATAACTATGGAGCTTAGAATATTCTTCTCTTCCTAAACAAGGTTTAGTTTCTCTTTCTGTAAAAGTTAGACAAAGGAAGAGATGCCAATTTCTCGGATCTTCTACTTCTGTATCTCGATCTGCTAACAAATATTTTTTTCTTAAAAATGATATTAAATAGAATTGTTTTTTTTTTAATTTTCTATAAACTTACCGTTTCCGAAATAAAATGTGTTGTTGTGTACCGGATTGTACCAAAAAGGAAGATGTACTATGAAATGATAGTCTGATAAAACGCTGAGATACATTGGCAGATCTCGAGCAATGACTGCTCTTTGGCCACGAATAAGGACGACTTTTGGTCCTGAACTGATTGGTCCTAAACATTGGTCCTCTATCTGTAATAAAAATAATACTATTAGAAATTATATTTTTAGGATATAGGCCTATATATATATATATTTCATCCATATGGAGTGTAAGAATATAAAAGATATATGTGATGACTAATATATAAAAGATATATGTGATGACTAATATATATGATCTCCCAGATATATTCAAATACTAAAAACAATTTCTATGAACATAAATTTAGAAAATCATTCCTTCCTGAAATATCAGTACGTTGGAATATTGATACTGCTCATTAGTTGTTGAGATATCAAACAACTGATGTCCTAGAATATTCGAAATGATCAGTCAATCCGTATACTCTTAAGCATATGTTGAGGTGGATATCTATATACTTTTTAGTATATGTTGAGGTTAGTATTTCGAATTTTGAATATCTTTTTTAAATCACGTAAGAATGAATAATTTTTCAAACGAAAGACCGATATTTCACGATATCATTTCCAAACCTATATTTATAGAATGTTTTCTACTGTTTTCACCCTGAATGTGCTTCCAATTTTCTAAAGAAAAGTGTGAGATCCCCCTATATGTGACAATTAAAAACTATAGTTAAAAATAAACACGAAAAAAATGTTATTTATATCATTTTTATTTATTTTCTGTAGAGATAACTTTTAGACATTACATAAAATAGTTATATTTTCAAACTTTATTAATACAATCTGCATAAAGCATGTTTCAGAAGAAATCAAAAATTATCGCTGAATTTTACATTTTTAACCTCGATTATTACTCTATTAGCCGAAGTATATAAAACTAAAGTGAGAAGAAAGCATTATCTACTCAATCTTCAGAATTAATAAGCATACAACTCATTTTATAATTTTACTACCCATAAAATTTAATTAAACTATCCGCATTCTTATAAAAAATAATAGGAGAGAACTTAAAAGATATTTGAAATATTAACACTTAATTTTCGTTAATATTTAAAATACGTAATGGCTACTAAAATACTGAGATATAATCTTTTAATTTTACGAAAAATTCCGATGCAATAAATTATTTTTGTTCGAGAATTTTAAAAATATTTTTCCGTCCAAAGCAGTATCGAAATTTTTAATTGAATATATACATATACAGATATATATATTTTAAGAATAATATAATTTAATTTATTTTGATTATTCGAAATTTTATTTAATTAAGTCAATAAGAAGAAAACGTTGCAAATATTTGAACCTCCAAAGATATTTATTTATTTTATGTAGATTGGTATGATTTATTTAGTTTCACCGAGTTCTCTTGAGTATTTTAAATTATCTTTTCGATTATTTAGAAATTCTATCGAATAATTCAGAAGATTTTAATAAATAGCGATAAAGGTCCCGTCTTTGAATTTCTCTACGAGCAATTTATTATAATGAATACGAGTTAAATGACAAGAGTTATATAGTTAAATTTCTCATCCAGTTAATTGTTTAAATGTGATTTAATACGAATTAAACTTAATATATTGGGCGATGGATATTTTGTGTCGTCGTCATAATTTATTATAATTTAATAAATTAATTAGATAATGGCGATTAATTGCAAACAACGATCAAAAACCTTAATCTTAAATCTTCGTCTCTATCATCGCAGGAATTTTCCTCTTATCTCGTATAGATAAGATGATTGCAGAAGGATCTAGGTTATCAACCACTTGGAACCCAATTAGAACTAAATAGCATGACTTAACTAACTTACTTTTACTGTAAACTAGAGGAACAAAAATCGAGAAAAATCCGATATAATTGAGCTCGTTAAACACCGTTAAGCGAAAGAAATTAGTAAAAATGTGTAAAAAAGGAGATATAAATGATTAAAATTAATGCAAAAAATGTTTCAAAATCATCATTTTTTTTGTATATGTTTTATTTAACTTCGTTTCTTATCATCATCTTCATCAATGTGATAATCACGTTGATACGCAGTTGAAAAATGCTTCAAAAAGAAGCAAAAAAAAAAAAAAAAATTTAAACTTTGTTAATGAAAAGTATGAGTTAAAATTTTTAAACATTTTTTCACTTGGAAAATTGTTTAAAAAATTAAATTTAGTTTTTCATCAGCAAAATTCAGTTCTGTTTTTATCTGTCTGACGAGTAAGATTTTTAATCTATTTTGTCGTTAGAATCTTGGTCGTCATTACCATTTTCTTTTCTTATTTTTGTGTCGATATTCTAAAGATTTTCTATAAAAATTAGCACGAAACTGTTGCAACTGCTTCATCAACAGTCGCATCTTTAACATTAGCGAGCACATTACTTCTATCATTATTTCTACTTTCAGTTCTAACAGTTCTAGTTCTAAAAAAGAGCAAAAATATTTCGTTAAATCCTAAATTTAGATATTGGAAACATTCTTTCCACTATACTGCTAGTAATTTTATAGGACTTTTCTTTCTTTTTTGCATAATATGCTGTTATTTAAAACAGGAAAGTGAAAAAAGAAAAATCACGTTAGTCGATAAATATATAAATAATTCGTTGGTTTATAACAAAAATAGCGTACGAGAGATAATATAAATTATTCAAAATATATTAATTATTCTAGAATTTTGCCGTATTGTTCTGGGATTTAAAAGCTATCCAGAAATCCCAAAACAATAACCACTAATCATTAGTAATTCATGAAAATGTTCAATTTATGCATAATAATTAAACCTTATTTGATATCGGTTACGACATAACTGAGAAATATTAGATATAATGACTATATTAGTACTTTAGTTATAAATTCTCCTAACTGTATGCATAAAATGAATACATCATCATTTATCTCCTATAATTTAATATACCATACATGTATATATGATATACATATCGAGAGGGAGAGAGATGAGTTATGAATTTCATTAAGAATTATTCCTAAATTTGCATTAAAGTATAATAGCTATGTTTTAAATAAAATTGTGTTTTCTATTTACTTTTATTAGACAAGATAAAGCACTTTTGATGACGTGAGAGTCGTTAACAATATTAAAAGTAAAGTATATCATAAACAGTCGTAACTAACACGCAATTTTTACATTTAAATGAAATTACTTCTGCACATTATTAATAAAAATATAAAAAAAAGAATTAAATTTTTTAAAATATATTTTTTTATTAATTACAGTGCTGCTAATTTTTGTATGGTGTTTATTAATCAAATATTTTATTTTTGTTAAAAAAGACAGTATTTTATGCATCTTTCACAGTAAGATATTTTTATTCTTTAGTTTTTATTTTAATTATTTTTGTTTCATTTACTGAAATTCTTCAAATAACTTTTCTAACAAATTTAAGAAAGATTGTGATAATGACTGAAAGAATTCTCGCATTATATATATATATAAATACTGTTTATTTTTGAATAAAATTTGAAAAATATTGTTTGATCGACTAATTTAATAAATAATTATTAATTTTATTTTGATATTTTAAGAATTTTCCATCCTAAGCATTTATTATCATGATTATCTGCATGTTATCATTTTTACTATCTTGTGATATTATTTAATAAAAAATATGACGAAAATTATACATTTTCACTTAATTTTTTCTGCTTTTATTAGTCAGTTTAATAAATTTTATAGAAAATTAAATAATATTGCTAATTATAATTAAGAAACATAATTTTAATTTTTTAATTTTTATTCTTTATATTTTGAATAATCTTGCTCATCTCGTATGATCGAGAAAAAACTTATTATTAAATATGTTAAAATATTTTTTAACCTCACAAACTCCGAAAATAGATATTTATTTATGTTTAATTTATAAAATAAAACTTCTAAATATTTAAGATAATTTTTGTACCTCTTGGAAACTTTATAAAACTGTAAAGAAAATAATACTTTTATTCAGATTAGAAACCAATTAAAAATAGAAAATGTTTTAAATATTACGGTAAATTAATGCCTCGTTATCTAACAAAATTTAATTTACGATAAATAATTAGGGGAATATTCTACTAAATGAAATTAGTAATCGTAACAAATAAAGTTTAATAAAATTCTGAATAATTGATAAAATTTTTGATTTAATTTAACGATAAAAACGTTAATAATAAATAAGTAAAATAAATTTAAGTTTATTCAAAGATAAAAAATTAATGAGAATTAGAAGTCGTATTTTTGATCAAATCATTTATTATTTATGGAGGATTTAATTAATATAAATTATTTAATAAATTCGAAAAAAATCATTAAGAACATATAATAATATGAATTTTGATAGAAATTTCTCCATTAAATTATAGTTCTCTTATCCGATTTTTGTCAATCGGCACTCCCCGATTAACCGGCATCCGGCGAATCCATTAACAAATATATACAGTAGAGTAACTGTTACTGTATTTACAATGCACTAATGGCTACTCTGCTTAAACTTTTTCCTCACTATTTTACGCTCCTCTTCCTCCTCTCCCTTTTCTCTCCTTTCACTATCTAAAGCTCTATGTTTATGTTTCAAATTTTTCTTGTGTGATATGCTTAAATTTTGAATTCAGTATATAATTGATACTAAAAATAACGTAAACATTATAGTAAATTTAGTCTTCGTTTGAGGTCAGATCTCATGATAAGAGAACGTTTACTGCATTTAAATGTGACTTACTTAGATAATTTAAGTTTCATAATATAGTTTGGGTTATATTAAGAATTTGAATGCTCTTTAATGAAGTTGTGATAGGAAAACTGATCTTGGATTTGTTACATGTAAATTCTATGTACCTGAGTGAGTAACTCTTCCAATCGCACACTAAGAGGAAGGTCTGAAATTGGTCTGGACGGAAAATACACCACCACTCGTTTCTCTTGAGTTGCGAATTGCGAGAGTATACTTCGCTTGAGAGCTCCGGGCACTTCCTGTTGATGTAGCGAAAGTACTGAAAGTACATCAAACAGAAATATAATCATCACAAGAAGGAACCTTCCATTTGTATTTATCATAATAAATATCGCTGCTCGACATTAAAATAAACTTTAAATTAATATATAATTCAACAGATAAAATTTTTATTTTTACTTCTTAAACAATAACAATTGATGTTTTCCACATTAATATTTGATTAAAATATATTTTAAGTGAAAATAATTGAAAACAGAATTTAATATTTTTAATCGGATCATTTATTAAATATTTAAAATTCTATATTTTTAATTAAAGTTAATTTATTAACAGTTTACTATAAATTGTACAATAATAAACCATTATGTTATTCTATAATGCAGGAAGAGTTAATGCGGTGTAAATTATTAAATAATTTAAATTATATAATTTGAGATATCATTTTAATTAATGAATATTAATTATTTCAATTATTATATTCTATTAAATAATTACGAATAAAGATCATTTATATATTTCATTTCGACCGAAAATACATTCGAAGTGAACTTTTATGCTTCTCCTTTGAACTGAAAACCATAAGGAGAAAGCACATTTACAGGGGAAATAGCCATTTTATTGATTTTGTTGTTTTTACAGGATTATTTTCAAATCTATTTTATTTACGTTAATTTAAAATTTACAAATGTTAATTTAAACTCAAAACTGCAAAATTTCTCGAAAGTAATTTCTTTTATACAAGAATATTTTAAGAAAATACAGACAATTTAGAGAGAAAAAATTTATATATAGCACTTAATTCAATTTTGAGAAAATTAAAAGTTTAAATTAAAATTTTAATTACAGTATTAAAATATTTTAACGTTGTTTATTGATAATTCGATTTATTTTCTACAAATGTAACATTCTTTATCCCATAATATTAAATGTTAGAGTAAAAACAAACAGAACATTTCCACTTCGAATGTAAATTTTGAAATCAGAGTTTACAGGAAAAAAAATTTTTTTTTTAAAGAAATGCAAAAATTAAATATTTAAGAGATTTTCCCAGGAAATGCAATTCCGTTTGCTCGAGAAAAATTTAATTTGTTTTATAAATATAAAACTTCTAAACAGAAAAATATTGAATCTATTTTGTAAACAGACAACCTACTAGATAAATTAATAGCTTGTAGGTTCAATAAAACTTATACTAGAATTTATATACAGTATATATATTATTGCTTAAGTTTTAAAATTTAAATTTCAATATCTATGAATTCTATAAATGCATTAAATATTTACATTTTTTTCTTTAAATATGTAAGAAATAAAAAATAATAATTGTGACT